>QEOT01000816.1:238615-251370 GCA_003123785.1 Pterocarya stenoptera | reverse complement strand
GCTTAACTTGATGAAAATGCAAGGACACTATCACATAGTGCCTTGCCAACACACGGCTGGAACAAAGCACACACTCACGCACACACGGCTGGAATAAAAAAAAAATAGAGCATCATCACACATAAATCACACGGCTGGAACTCCAAAACAGAGCATGCATACACACATAAATCACACGGCTGAAACTCCAAAACTAGCATCATACACACACACGCACAACTGGAAATTTCCAGAGAACCCAGCACCGTTCGGTATACACACACCACCTTATTTCCTCTCCATCCAACTTCACTTAAATAAGACACGAAATAGGAAAAGTAAATAGGAAATCGGCATCAGAAAACATCTCATATGGGTCGGCCTACCCAGAAATTTCTGAAACCCCCAATTAAAATTTCTTAACCCACTAATAAAATCCTAGATCTCACAAGAAATCAAGAGAAACGGAGTATTACCTAGCTTAACAAGTTATGAGCCGGATGAGGAGGAGAAATCCAAGAAACCGAGCCAACTTTCATCCTCCTTGAAGGAGATCCAACCGAACTCAAAGCTAGAGAAAGAGAGGAGAATCGGCCTGGAGAAATGGAGGTATGGTAGATCGGAACCCGTGAGGGTTTCTTCTTCGTGGGGTTAAGAGTGGCCGAAGTCAGCTTGAAGATGGCTTCCTTTTGCTTGCTCTGGAACCGAACGAAGTGAGGGAGAAAGAAGAAATGAAGACCCGAAGGCTTAAGAGAGAGGGGTCGGTCGGCTGATGAAAACTAGTCAAAGCTTCCTTTGGAAGCTAATGAACGAACGGTGGAGATCAAGCCTAGAAGATATTTTACTTTAGATGCTCATCCTATGGTGGAGAAGGTTTGGGCCACTTCTTTAATTAAAAAAAAAAGTAGGGGCTTAAGGTAAATACATTATAGGATCTAAAAGAAAAAATTTTCCTTAAGTTATTTTTTTTTTAATGACCCACATAGAATATATAAAAGTACACACCTTGAAATGAAATATTAAATATTTAAATCATAAAAATCTTAACCTCAAAATATTTAACCTAAGAAAATTAAATTAAAGAAATGACGTAAGAACCTACGTAGTAGGATGCGGGTATTACACTACTATATAAAAGTCTCAAGTTGTTTACGTACTTGAGATTTTTTTCATGGAGGTGGAAAGGAATTTGAAAAGAAATTGGATCCTAGAATATTAAATGAGTACTTTATTGGTTATCGAAAGAGATCCAAACGGGTATAGGTTCTATTATCCTAATCTTAGTTTGAGAACAGTGTAATAAGAAAATGTCAAATTCCTTGAACTTGGCAAGATCAGTGGGAGTTGGAATTTGGAAGTGTGATCATTGAGGAAGTACGTGTAGATGTCCCTAGTCCCGCAACTTCAAGAAAGGTAGTTGCTTCTGTAATTTATCATTATAATGATACATTGGAAAATTTAAATGATCACTTATCTGCATGGAGTCACCTGAATAAGTAGTCTTACGCAGATCTCTCAAAGATCAAAGACTTGGTATTTTGGCCGAGTACGTGGTATATTAATTTCTAAGAGTCTAAATTTGACGTTGGAACAATTGAAGATTCACTAACATTTTCACAGGCCATAGAAAGAATGGTTCTACTAAATGGATTGATATCATCAAATAAGGATTGAAATCTATGGATGAGAATCAAGTATGTGATCTCATTGAATTGTCTGAAGGGTGTGAAAGAGTCGGTTGGAATTGGGTCTTTCAGATGATGCGACTCAAAAGATAATGTCAAATGATATAAGGCCAGATTTTTTGTCAACCGGTTTCACTAAAAAAGAAGCTATTAATTACAAAAAGAAATTTTCTCCATTATCTAAAAATGACTCTTTTAGAATTATTATGACATTGATGACTCGTTATGATTTAGAGTTGTACGAGATAGATGTGAAAATGCCATTTTTAAATAGAAGCTTGGATGAAGAGATCTGCATGGAGGAGTCACAAGGCTACTCAGAAAGGGGCAAATATCACTTGGTATATAGGCTTAATCAATATATGAGCTTAAATAAGCTTCCCAATGATGGCATTTAAAGTTTAATAATGTTATTTTTGCTTTGGATTTAAGGAATATATTGTTGAGCGATATATATATATGTGTGTGTGTGAAAGTTAATAGGAGTAGGTTTATATTTATAATCTTGTATGCTGATAATATGTCGTTGGCTAATTGTGGCCTTGATCTACTTTTAAATAAAAGATATGGGAGTGGTATGGTTCATAATTGAAATAAAAACTTTTCGAGATCGAAAATGAGGAATGTTAGAATCAAAGTTTTAAAATCTGTCCCGTTTCAAAACTTCCGTATCGGAACAAAGGGTTTGGTAGTGAAATAATTTAAAAGAACATGTTGGAAGAATGGGTCTTTTGTCTTCATCTATGATCTGAATATGTTAATGACTTGGCTGCTGTATTCAACATTTTTTGGAAGCTTGAGGATGTATGAACTTATAAATATTATAATACATGTTAAATGATAATGTCTGAATGTGCCTTGTCATGTAAATTGACATATAAGATCAATCGAGAAAAATAAATGGATACATTTCGTCGGTTCACTTTTTAATATAACACTTTTGATAAATTTCTAATTCTAAACTCCCTTTTCAAATTGATCCAAACGACTCGTGAATAATGTTGTTTATTTAGTACAATTGTCTCTTTTGTTAAAGTAAAATGCTACTCTTCATGCTAAGATCTTCTGCTGAGGGTTCCTGTTAGAAATTTTTATTTTATTTTTTATTTAATAATTAAAGAAATATTTTTTAATAATATTGTAAATTTTATTTTTTTAAAAAAATATTAAAAAATATATATTAAAAGAAAACATATAAAATACAGTAGCAGCTGTGGCCTTAGCCACGCCACCCTTTGTTAAAACACCCTTGACTTGGACAGTCGTCTTATTTTGTTAAAACCCCCTAACTTACAGATTTTGCTAATTAAAGTGAAAGCAGTAATCCTTAGGAATGAGCTATTTTTGACTCTCACATCCCATCCGAATCTCTTCCTCGTCCAACCCCTATCTTCTTCTAAACGCTGACGACCCCACTCCCTCTCAGACGAAAGCACGAAGTGCCTGTTTCATAGAAGAACAACCATGTACTTGTCCGAGAAGCCCCGTCCCATCGATTTCTACAAAGAGGAAGGCCCCCGCGACATGATTATGGAGGTCGTCACTAATGGTGACCTGCCACCTCACCACCACCAGCCTCACCCTCCCCCCCACCACCAGCAGATGATCCTCGGCGATAGCAGCGGTGGCGACGAGGACCATGAGGTTGAGGTCGGGGTCGAGGTCGAGGTCAAGGCCCCCAAGAAGCGCGCTGAGACCTGGGTCCAGGACGAAACACGTAGCTTAATCGCTATGCGCCGTGAGATGGACGGTTTGTTTAACATCTCCAAGTCGAACAAGCATTTGTGGGAGCAGATTTCCTCGAAGATGAGGGAAAAGGGGTTCGATCGCTCTCCGACGATGTGCACTGACAAGTGGCGGAATTTGCTCAAGGAATTCAAGAAGGCTAAGCACCAGGATCGGGGGAGTGGGCCAGCCAAGATGTCGTATTACAAGGAAATTGAGGACATTTTGAGGGAGAGGAGTAAGAATGCGCAGTACAAGAGCCCCACGCCGCCTAAAGTTGATGCCTTTATACAGTTCTCGGATAAAGGTATGGACTTAACCTCTGTTTCATGCTTCTTTTTTTTGGAAGAATAGGAATTGGGTACGAACCGAAAATACTCTGTTGTACAAAAATTCCGATGCTTCATGTTGGGTTATTCCAGTGCTATGAAATATTACTTAATATAGCTAGTGTGTAAGTATTGCCAGGGTAGTGCTTCCTGTCCTAAGAAACGATTCTGTTAGAAGCTACGATACGAGGATTTTGAAATGGGTTTATTGACAGTGTGTGGTGTCTTATAAAGGTTTGCAATGAGTGCTCATCAGAACGTTTGTTTTACTTTTACCTTACAAAGAAAAAATAAACCCTCAAAGTTGCTATTTTCAGTGCTTGGTGCATTCTGCAAAATTAGATAGGAACATCATGACTCTTTCTGCAAGCTGAGACGTAAACTTAAGAGTGTGGACTGAAAAGATACACCGCTTACTTTGGGTATGCAGAGAGCCACTTACTTTGGACATTAAATGGGTAGAGGATTGTGTGTAGGGATATAGGGGTTGCTTTGTGGTGAGAGTATGATTTTCTAGTTTTTAATTAGTAGATCAATATACTCTGAATTTAGAATTATTGTCTTCTTGATGTCCTAGGGCATATCATGAGGAGGATTACACACTAGCATTCATTTATCTTTCATGATTTCTTGATGACCCTGGCCCCTTTACATTTTTTTTTTTTGGCCTGAAATCTTACATTTCATTGCATAAGTTTCAATTCATCTCTTGATGTTACTTTTTTTTTTTTTTTTATAGCTAAGTGATGTTACTTTAAGGATTTTTTTTTCTTTTGTAAGTGATGTTACTTTGGGAAATAGTGTGGAGAAGGAGGGAGGCATCATGGATCGAGAGGTTTTTTGAGGAGATGGAGGTTTTTCAAGTAGTGAAAGCGTTCAATAGTGAAAAGACACGGGGCTTGGATGGGTTCTCTATGGCTTTCTTTCAAGCTTGCTGCTATGGTTTATTTTTACGAGTAGAAATTTTTTTACTTATATTAAAATAGGCATGGCCCAAATATATAGGAAGTATACCAGAGAATGCACCTAATGAAGAGCTAGAAGTAAATTCAAGGAAGCCATGGAAATTGAGATCATTAAAATCTATAGCTATGGCCCACATAAATAGGTCTTAAAAAAGAAATGCTTAAGCTCTTCAAAATAGCAATTCTGATCTTTGAAGCTCCGACTATTCCTTTCCCTCCAAATATACCACAATAAGCACGCATGTACCATCTTCCACACAACTGCAATCTAGAAAATTCCCTTAAAACCTCTCAACTATCTAGGAGATCAACCACCTTCCTAGGAAAAACCCTTGTTGGTCCAACTCCGCTGAAGAAAATCATTCCATAAGGCCTTGGCTAAGCTTGTCACAATGGAGGAATAAGTGATCCACAGATTCACCACTATTTTTACCCATACAACACCAATCAATTATGATAGTCCCATGTTTTCTTACATTGTCCGTGGGCAGGATCTTCCCTAATGATACAGTCCAAGCAAAAAATGTTGCCTTATGAGGTCTTGCTTCTCTAAATGCACTTCCAAGGGAAGTGATCTTTGGCATGTTATGAAGGTAGATATTATGCGAGTGTTACAAGATTGTTTCATGATCTTTTTGCTAATGGAAAGTTTGAAAAAGTTTGAATGCCATCTTAATTGCTAATGTGGCTAATTGCTTAGAGAAGTTGCTGCAAGACTTTTTTTATTTCTTGATAAATAAGAAGTTGCTGCAAGACTTTTTTTTTTCTTGATAGGCAAGGCCCAAGTACACATGAAGTATACATGAGATGAATCTAATTACAAGCTAAGTGTTGTGAAAAATAGCACACAAGTCATTAAAACTAGTCCCATTCAATACAATAGCCAAAGCCCAAAGTAACAATGTATGAAAGAAAAAGTCCCTAAACCCTCCCAATGAGCATTCCCTATTATCAAAACAATGATCATTCCGCTCGTTCCAAGTACACCACATTAAGCATAGAGACACCATCTTCCAAATAGCCTCGATTTCCCTGAATTACTCTCCAACATGACAATAAATCTACCACCCTCCTAGGCTTTAGCCTTGCAATACCAAGCCTAGTGAAGATTTCATCCCATTAAGCCTTAACTACTTCACAGTGAAGAAGAAGATGATCCGTCGATTCTCCGTTCTTTTACACATGAAACACCAATCTATTATATGAAGGTCACACTTTCTCAGCTTATCACTAGTCAATATTTTCCCATGGGCAGCCAGCCTGCCAAAGAAAGCAATCGTGAGAAGAACGTTATTCCTCCAAATGCACTTCCAAGGGAAAACAATGGAAGAATGGGTCGACATAACCTGATAATAGGATTGGACCAAGAAGTTCTTATTCCCCGAATGAGTCGAAAGCAACCTATCCTCCCCTCTAGCCTTTATACGCATTGTAAAATTCAGTAATATCCCCCACCTCTGAATCCTCGACAGCTCTAATAAACCTTTTTTTTTTATAAGTAATAATATTATATATATCAATAGGAGTAACCAAGTACACTGGATGTATACAAGAAAAATACCTAGCCCATACAAGAGAGCCCCTAATGACCCAAAAGCCCATGAAAACCTACCCAAAATACACCAGCTTTAATAAACCTCACAGACCATTGAAGAGAACCAATAGAAATGTCCATGTTATCAACCACTGAGGCACCCTTATCGAACGCAATCCTATAAAGAGAAGGGAAATCATTCTTCAAGGCAACATCACCACACCAAATATCGTACCAGAATTTGATTCATGTTCCCCTTTCACCTTGAATCTGAAATTACTAAAGAAATCTTCCTATCCATTCTAGATAAATTTCCAAACTCCCATATCATATGCCCCTCTTACTTCATTTAAGCGACATCCTCCCAAAATACTCCCATATTTAATATCAATAACATTCCCCTCTAAAGAGCATCCCCTTCTCGATGATACCACCATAACCATTTCTCTAATAGGGCATTATTGAAGGTTCTTAACTTTCTAACCCCCAAACCATCACAAGATAAAGGGGTACAGATCTTATCCCACCTGATCAAATGAAGTTTTTCTCATCCTCTAAACCTCTCCACAAGAAATCACGAAAAATCTTCTCCAATCTATTCGCTACCCCTGGGGCAAAGGAAATAAAGATAGAAAGTATGTTGGGAGGTTGGATAACTTGTTCTTGATGAAGGTGATTCTACCACCTTTAGACAAATAAATCCTTTTCCAACCCGCCAATCTACATTCGATCTTTTCAACAATCACATCCCACATTGCCTTGGATTTATGAGGAGCCCCGAAGGGAGGACCATAATACTTCATGGGCAAGGATGACACCTTGCAGCCCAAGATAGCAGCCAATTTGCCTAAATTATTAACCAAGCCAACATGAACCATTTTGGATTTCGATAAATTCACCTTAAGGCTGGAGGCAACTTCACAACAAAGTAAATAGCCCTCAAGGAACGAATCAGGTTGGGATTCGGCTCACAAAGAATCAGAGTGTCATTTGGAAAGAGGAGTGAGAGACATTTAAGCTACCATTCGATGAACCACCGACCAAGAAACCCGAGATAAAGCCCCTATCCGCCACCACCTTCAACATTCTACTCAACACATCCACTACCAAAACGAACTAGAAAGGAGATAAAGGGGTCCCCTTGTCTCAGGCCCTGAGAGCTATTAAAGAAACCTTCAGGAGTGCCATTAACAAGAACCAAGAATATGGTGATTGTGATGCAATGTTTCATCCACTAACACCATCTCTCCCCAAAACCATACCTACCAAGTATATACATAAAAAAAAGCCCAATTAACATGATCAAAGCCTTCTCTATATCCAATTTACATAGAATACCTAGGGCACCAACTCTAACTATACTTTCCAAGCATTCATTAGCAATGAGGATTGAGTCAAGGATTTGTCTACCCTTAACAAAGGCATTTTGTGACTTCGAGATGATCTTCCCCGTAGCTTCACTCAACCGACTAGCTAGAATTTTTGAAATGATCTTGTATACCCCACTCACTAGACTTATGGGACGGAACTCTTTCACCTCCACTGACCGTGCCCTTTTTGGAGTAAGGGAAATGAATGAAGCGTTAAGACTTTTCTCAAATCTCATTAATGAGTGAATTGCAAGAAAAACCTTATGATGTCCTTCCGAACAATGTCCCAACAAGCCTGAAAGAAAGCCATTGTGAAGCCATCTAGACCTGGTGCTTTGTCTTTGTCCATCCCTCTTAACACGCTAAGCACCTCATCCTCTTCAATGGTATTGCTCCGTGAGAAGCTTATCATAAAAGTGAACAATGTCATCCTTAATTTTAGCGCTCTCTGACCCTACCTTCCGAATAAAGAACCTCAATGAAATTATTGCTTTGGTGGGCTCTGTAGAGAACCTTTGTGCTTCTGTCCCCTTCCTTCAACCAAAGAGCCTGAGATTTTTGTCTCCAAGAAATCTTCTCTATAAGAGTGATTTTTTCCAACTCAGTCACAACAGCCATTTTCCTTGCCTTGTCTTCAACCGAGAGGGCTCCATCAACCTCTTTCTCATCAAAACACTACAGCTCCTGAAAAAGAATATTCCGCTGTGCATTAATGTTCCCAAATACTTTCATATTCCATTTTTTCAAATAATTTTTCAGGGCTTTAAATTCCCAACCCAAAACAAAACTAGGAGTGCCTGAAAATTGATATGAAGACCACCATGATCAAACGTTGTCCGTAAACCCATCTACCTTCAACCACATATTCTCAAATTTAAAGTATCTCCACCCCTCATGAAAACCCTCACAATCCAATAAGTGGGGAAAATGATCAAAGCATAGTCTAGGAAGGTGTTTTTTGCATATGTTAGGAAAGTGAGCCTCCCAAGAAGGAGAGACAATAAATCTGTCCAATCTAGACCTATCCCTCCCATTAGACCAAGTGATGTCTCCTCCAGCCAAAGGTAGATCAACCAAATCCAACTAAAAAATTAGAGCTGAGAAGTCAGCCATGGCTGAACCAATACTAGAGTCCCCCGACCTTTCACTCGAAAACAGAGTGATGTTAAAATTCCCTCCAATACACCACGGGCCATTCCACTAACTGCACAAACTAGCAATCTCATCCCAAAGGAAGCCTTCTATTACTGTCATCATTAGGCCTGTATACTCCATCAAAACCCCCACCCAAAACCATCTTCCACAATCACGAAAGAACAAGTCACCAAAAATTCACCCCACCAAATTAACTACTTTCTTATCCCACATCACTATAACAGCTCCTGAGGCACCATTGGAAGCAAGGGAGGCCCATCCCGCATAAGAGAGGATCCTTTCTTCTTTCGGAAATAAACATAACCATCCTTCTTCTTTCGGTAATACGAATGTTGTTACCGCCCTCTTTCGAAAAGCCGAAGGATTTTAATTCCACCCTTAATCGCCTGTCAGCCTCCATCAGAGTAACTCTAGAGAGGAAAAGGAATGGAAGGAGATTTTCGACGAGAAGCGACATGAAATTAGAAGGGAAAAGGAGTAGAAAGGAGACTAAACTGAGAAGGGAGATTAACTACGGCGAGAAGCATCGGAGATGGAATTACATATGCACATGAGAACATAGAAAATTTTTATGTACGGACATGAGAACAAGATAAGTTTTAGAGAGGATCCTTTCTATTAATAATATTGTTTACTATAATTTTATTGTGGTTAGCACTCCCGCTACTAGACTTTTGGTGGGTGGGCTAGGTGTAGAGGTCAAATTTCACCTGGTAAATTGGGCGCCAAGGTATATTCTCTAGTCTACAAGGGTGGTTTGGGAGTTTGGACGCTATTGCTTTTCAATCTTGCACTTTTGGGGCATGGCTTTGGCATTATCATAATGATCAATAGGCCTTGTGCATGGCAATTGTAGATTCTAAACATGGATGTTGGTGTGGTGGGTGGTGCTCTAACAAGGTCCAAGGACTTTACGGGTTGGGCTATAGAAGAATATAAGAAAAGGGTGGTGGAAGTTTCCTATCCATGGTAGATTTGAGGCGGGGGATAGATTTTGAATCATATTTAGCATGATTGGTGGTCTGTAGATAGGACTCTAGGATAATTTACTGGTCTTGTACAATATTGCTTGTGCTAAGGATGGTTATGTGATGCATTTGGAGATATCTACTGAATTCCCTCTCTGAAATGTGAACTTTAGAAGAAAGAACTCAAGACTGGGAGGCAGATGCCTTCACTAAATTTTTTAATCAGTTGTATTTCACAAGTTTGGGAAGAGGAAGTGAAGATAAGTTCCTTTGGTCCCCTTCCGAGAAAGGAATGTTCACCGTTAGTTCTTTCTATAATGCCCTTGTCCCTCATGATAACAGTTCCTTTCCTCTGAAAAGTATTTGGCGGACTAGGGTGCATATGAAAGCTTCGTTTTTTTTTTTTTTTTTTTTTTGCATGGACAGCCTATTGAGGAAAAACTCTCACCATGGGTAATCTCAAGAAAAGACACAATATGATGATTGATTGGTACTGCTTGTGGAAGAGGAGTGGAGAGTCTGTTGTTTGCCTTTTACTCAATTATGAGTTTGTTAGTGTTTTGTGGGGTGTTTTTTTGTTTTCGATGGGCTGGATTAGCTCGGGTCATGCCTAGAAAAATAGTGGATCTTTTTATTATTGGAGAGGGTTAGGATTGTGCCTGCAAATTGTCGCAGAGTGGAAGATGGTTCCTACTTGCCTAGTATGGTATATATGGAGGGAAATGAACCATAAGAATTTTGAGATCATGAACGGACTCTAAAAGATCTCATGACACTGGAAAGGAGATAGGTCAGAATTTCCTCTCAAGCCAAGCCTGCATTTGGAATTGGTAGAGAAGCCATCAATCAAGACTAGGTTGCTGCCATCTTGCGCTAAGGAAGTGATGGATATGATATGAAGCCCCATTTTTGTAATGTTGAAGCTACACCTAGATAAGGCACCATCAGAAACCACAACAAATGTGTCCAATCCATGCCCCCCACACAAAAAAGAAAAAGAAAAAGAAAAAGAAATATAATTGCATTTCACGCTCCAAAATTTCTGATGTCAATTAGGCTTAGTTTGGATAGTGAGATGAGATGAGATAAAATGATATTTGTATAGTAGTGAAATGGTTTGTGAATAGTAATGAAATTGTTTGAGTTGAGATTTTTATGGAGTTTTGGGAAAGAATAGAAAAAAAGTTGAATAAAAATATTATTATGTTAAAATATTGTTATAATATAATTTTTAATATAATTTTTGTTTTGGGATTTAAAAAAGGTGAATTGTTTTTTGTGTCTTGTTTGGAAGTTTGGAAAAATTGTAATGATTATAGGTAATGATTAGATGAAAAGGTTGAAAATTTGAAATTGAATAGTGTTTGTATTTGTGGTGTTTGGATATTGAGATAAGACTCCCAAGATGAGATGAGATGGGGGAGGCTTCGTCCTAACCCTATTAGCGGATGCAAGTTCATAGAAGTGTTTTTTAAAAAGTAATACAATATTATTAGAAAATGCAACTCAAGCACACGGGATGAATAGAAGAAAAATCACCTAAGTATGAACTAAAGGGAAAACAAAGGCATAAAATCAAGATGATTAGAATAGCTAGGACTTTTTTGGGCCGATATCCAAGAAAAAGAGTTTTTAACACAATGGTCTGAGTTTGTCTACCGTCTTCTTGCAATTTCTACATTTCGAGCGTTACGTTCATTTCAATGGACGACGGGAGACATAATGGGACCAATTGCCAAACGTCTACTTTGCAATGACCAACATTCTGATTTCTCCAGCATGCCAACAACTCTACCACCCTTTTGAGGTATCTCCCAATCAACCAATCAACACCGAAAAGATGGAATACCAAGGCCCATATATTTTGCGCAATTTGACAGTGCAGCAATAAACAATCAATTGTTCCCCACTCTTATTGCACTTGCAGCACCGATCCAATACTAAGATTCTCCTCCTCAAATTTTCCGTAGGGTCTTCACTGGTGCAGCAGTCCCCACATAATGCCACTCTCATCGAGTTTTGCTCCGCCAAATGCCTTTCCAAGGAAAGAGTATGCAGGGTGTAATTTTACTGATAAAAAAAAGTTCTGACCTCAAATTTTTATTTTGGATCAATCATGGTTTAGCTCGTGAGTCATGTGAAGGTGGGTAGGTCTTGATGGGAATGAATTCCATGAGTTCTAATATTTAAGCCCCTTTTATTTTACGCTTGAATCAAGTGCTTCGTCTTACTATCGATGCCCTTGCTTTGTATTATACCCCCCTCTGGCTATATGAAGTACTCCTGTCTTTCTCAGTTCCTCCTATTCACAATGATGTTTGTTAACAAAGAGGATGCAGATATTCCATGGAAGACCGATCTTCCGTAGCATTTCTTCATATTATATGTCCTAAATCTGTCTTTATCAGCTATCCGTTCGGGTTAGACTTTATCTGATTTAGAACAGATTTAGAGAAACCTTTTCTGAGTTTTGTGGTGGGCTATGGGGCTGAAAGTTGGGGTTTTAGCTCTAGGGAATATAGATAGAGTTAAAGGCTAAAGAAGACTTTTTAAGAGAAAAGTTTGCAGGGATTTTTCTCGTGGCAACAATACTTGATGTTTTTGAAGTTTCTGTAAGGTTTTATTTTGTTTGTTATGGTATGGAAAGGTAAGTTCAGGTTTAAGGATTGAAATATCTCAGCTGCATCAGGGCTGAAGGTGAACTTGGCCAAGTCAGAAGTAGTGTCAGTGACGTTCCTAATGTGGAGAGTATGGCGTCCATCTTGGGTTGTAAGATATCTCAACTGTCCATGAAATATCTTGGCCTCCCATTAGGCACTACATTCAAATCAAAAGAGCTATTTGGGATGATGTTCTAGAAAAAATGGAGTTGAAATTAGCTAGTTGGAAGATGATTTATCTATCCAAAGGGGTTAGGGTGACCCTAATCAAAAGCACTCTTTCCAATTTGCCAACTTATTTCCTCTCATTATTTCCCCTCCTCGCCATGGTGGCCCATCACATGGAGAAACTACACCGTGATTTCTTGATTCTTTTTTTTTTTTT
>QEOT01000816.1:59847-236720 GCA_003123785.1 Pterocarya stenoptera | reverse complement strand
GGGGGGGGGGGGGGGGGGGGGTGGGAATACCATTCTCGATGCACGGGCATGCTTGTGTTCATATTTTAGTCTGCTATTAATTATGTCAGTTGGTTAGGGAATCCCTGATATTAAAATAAACAACCTTCTATCTATGAATTTTGAATATTATTGTATTTGTTGGTTTGTTGATGTCAAAAGGAACTGTGAAATAAGATAATATGAACCATTATTATCTCAGTAGATTTAGTCACATGCTTGTTTTCCATTAGTTGAATTAGTCGCAAGTTAAGACAAGAAATCTGTGCCTTGGAACCCCCCACCCCCCTTTTAATAAAAAAAGTGGCGGTTGTATGTAGGAGGTGAAAAGAAGGTGATGATATGAACTGCATCTCTCAGACCTAGGAAGAACTTTATGGTCCTCTAATATCACTTTTGAACGGTTACACTTATACTGATATGAGTTATTACAGAAGTTCCTTTGGCTCCATTGTTTGCGTTTTTCAGTTGTTAATGAGAATTGAAATTCCCTTTTCAATGGAAATAAAGCAAGTTGAGAAATTTGAGTAAGAGAACAAGAATCAGATATTGGGGGAAACAATTATTTTTTCCTCCACTATTTGTCTATCCTCTATACAAATGTCAACTTGCATTTCCTGATATGAACATCTATTGGAGGGTACTTCAAGATGTAATTATGAAAAGTTCTCTTGATCATCTCCTGGTGCTTCTGTCTAGGTTTTTCTCTAAGTTGTGATTAGATATTTTCTTAATCCTCTTGCGCATCCTCTTACAGTTATAAGATCTAATTCACTTCAATAAACCAAAAATATCCCTTAAGGTCCATAGACAGGACACAAGCTCCTGGACACTTTACCTTTATCATAGTTTCATCTTCTTGTGTTAATCTTGTGTATCATACATGCTGAGACCTGAAGAGTTTGAAGCAAGGCAGTCATCTGAATTCTGTGCATCAGGGATTTATCTGTTAGATTTTCTTGTACAACTTTTTTCTGTGCGGTTTTTTTCTCATAACACTAATTTTACAAGATTTTTTTTTTTTGGGGGGGGCAGAAAACATCACACCTTCAAAATTAGTTAGTGTTTTACTATTGTCCTAGTATGGTTAGGTTTCCTTTTTTTTCTTTTTTCTGTTCATCGCAAAGAAAATGTGCCATCTCAAGTAAGATCTTCATGTGCAGCTACTGGAAGGCCGACTCTCAATCTTGAGAGACGTTTAGATCATGATGGACATCCTCTTGCCATTACCACAGCTGATGCAGTTGCAGCAAGTGGAGTTCCTCCTTGGAGTTGGAGAGAGACTCCCGGAAATGGTAACTTATCTGTTAAATCTGACTGTGTAATCTCTCCTTCAAGTGTGCACCGTGGATGATTGCCATTGGTTTATAGCAAAAAAGAAAAAAAAAATTGTAAGCAGTTTTTAGTTTTTACTACGGATGAATGCCCTTCGTTTGATGTATGCCCAAGTGAGTTTGGTCGAGGCCAGTACTATGAATCATGAGATGTTGGCTCACATATTATTTTGGAATAATGCAAAGCAAATGATTCTAAACGTTAATGCAGCTTTCTATTTTTGACAGGTGGGGAAAGTCAGTCGTATTGTGGAAGGGTCATATCAGTCAAGTGTGGGGATTACACTAGAAGGATTGGCATTGATGGCTCTGCAGATGCCATCAAGGAGGCAATTAAATGTGCTTTTAGGCTTCGAACTAGACGTGCCTTTTGGTTGGAGGATGAGGACCAGATAGTCCGAACTCTTGACCGGGATATGCCTTTGGGAAATTATACTCTTCATCTTGATGAAGGTACAGTGATCCGTTTGTGGTTTTCATAGAATTACCAATACGGTTCTGATTTTATTTTACTTTTATAGTAAGACCCCAAATATCCATATATATATATTATGGGATAAATTGTTAATACTTTAGATGTTCACGACAAGCCTTGTGGGCATTTAGCCATGTCGATTATGACTTGGATGAATCATTAATCTATTTCGTCCCCTTTCTAGTTAAATTTTTTGATGCTAAGCCAGGTCTTTTCCCCTTTTTGGTTTGGGGCTAAGCAGAAATGTTGAACTCCTAATTGCAGGATTGGCCATTAAAGTCTGTCTTTATGACGAGTCTGATCACATACCAGTGCATACCGAAGAGAAGATTTTTTACACCGAAGATGATTACCATAATTTTCTGTCCCACAGGGGCTGGTCATCTCTGAGGGAGTTTGATGGGTATAGAAACATTGATAATATGGATGATCTTCGACCTGGCGCTATATACCGTGGTATGAGTTGAAGAGAGGTCCGTCACCATGGAGTTTTGCTTTTGTTCTGTTTCAATCTTGAGTGCCACAATGGTGTGGAACCGTAGTGCTGAGTTGTGTATATAATGCTGTTCTACTCTATTTGCTTATGAGCAGTGGAGGGCCTTTTGTTGTAAGGTGTAAGTTGGTATGTTCTATGGTAGAACATGGAAAAAACCCATTGTACAAATTCTGATATCCTTACGGATTGTATAGCCTGGTCACCTTATTTATGTAGTAAATATGTATTTTCAATGACATCAGGGTGATTCCAAGTTATTTATTGTTTTTTATTTATGATATTCTATACAGAAGTAAATTTACAAACTCAGAGGTAAGTTAGATGTGATATGTCAAGCTGTAAAACACTTCTTATTTATTGTAAACACTCAAGCTACATTAATGCGAGTTTACTTTTTATAAAATCCATTTCTAGACCTACTTTCTTCTCTTATTGGTTACGAATTTTCTACTCGCACGTTTGGATAGCGTTATCTCCCCGGCAATGCCTCGGATTATGGATCCCCCTGCATTTTCTTTGTAGTCAAAGTGTCATTAAACTTCGTACATGGCGTTCCGTGTCACCACTTCTAAAATGAGGAATTTTATGTATTAGTCACTACTTATAAGAGTATTTTTCATAAGGTGTGGGGTAGTAAATAGTGGTTGATGAAAAAAAAAAAAAAATCTTTTCTTGAGCCATCTGTACTCGGCCGACAGGCGGTGGTCAAGTTGTGTAAAAATTGTCCGTATCATTCCCTCATACTTTAATCTCAAGAAGCTCATGGTTTCTGACGTTATACAGCAATCCAGAACCCTTATAGTTTGATGTCCAAACACGGTGCACTCAAGTTCCTTTTAATCAACAAACTCATGTTTCTACTTTCTAACATGATATATATAGATAGTGCAATCCAAGTTTCTTGAACCATTTAATTCACATTCCTGTTTTTAGTACGACTGTATCAACGGCATGACAGAAGATGTCAGCCAAGAGGAAGCAAGACATGCATTCTACTGCTCAAACAAAACAAGGAAGCAAGTCAGCCACACAAAAATAAATGGACATTTCGTACAAAATGTGAATAAAAGATTCACAATCACACCACTCGAACAAAACAAAAGGAACCAATCAAGGAAGGATTCTCTCTCTACTTCTCTACTGCTCGTCCCATTCATCGTTCTTGTACGAAACAAGAGTGTCAACCTTGTGAATCTGGCACAACCCAGCAAACTGCTTATTAAATAAACACTCTACCAACCAGAAATTCTATTCTCAATCAAATCAAAATTGGACATTTTAACTCACCTTTGTATCAAAGGAATGCAGTTTTACCATTTGTGGATTAGCTATAAGTTTGGGGTCGCTCTCAATCCAAGTGAATGGAATTTCAACATCTTTATCAGTGTATGCCAACACATCAAACACACCTAATAACAAAGCGATTTGTCTCAGAATAATCACAAAAAATAATGGGAAACTATGAGGGCAAATCGAATCGAATGGTTTCTTTACAAGGTTCGTCAAGGCATGGCAAGTAGGTAATGCTTGAAGCAATCTGGCGCATTATAGCCTGTATCTCCCTCATGATTTCCTTGTCACTCTTCTCTCTTGAGACCCTGCAACCACATGAATTAGCGACTTCTTAAATGCATTCCAAGCACAAGGAAAAACAAGTTGACATAAAGGTTTGATAAATTACCCCTTCTCGACAACCTCGCCGTCGGTTTCAATGCTAAAGTTCCACCTTTCTAGGACCTCATTGGTAGCCTTACTCATTATTACAAGAACAATTCTCTGTAACTTTCCAGATTCCAGCCATTCTTTTTACATGAAACCCAAACATTTCAGTCATCAAATTTGAACAGACGCATTAAGCATAAATCCTCAGTATAGATGCTCTAAGAATCATAGTATTAATAACCCTAACATTTCAAGGTTGCTTTTTTTTTTTTTTTTTTTTCAAATACTAAATGTTGCATGATACTTCATTAGCCCAGATGATGTAAAATACATAAAACCAGCAAAAAATCTCAGCCTTATTTTTTTAATTGTTTTTTTTTTTTTTCCTACATTTCATTTGTATCCAAACTCAATACTAAAAGCTTGATATAAAAGGAAGAATTTACCAGAAAGCTGAGCGGTTAAGTTGGCAATGAAGGATTTGACACCCTCATCCTGAGTAAGCAACATTGGAAGCCCATATTTTTTCATCTTCACAAAACTTTCTTCCGGGTATACTCCGCGATTGTACAGAATACTAACAAATTTCAGGACCCAACATAAACATTTTAAAATAAAACAAATAAAAACAATAAAAAGATGAGTGAAAATTTAAGATCCGATGTTGCTACCTGTTTGCAGCATACCCTGAAAGAGGAATTCCAAAGAAATACAAAGATCGGGTAAGATTTCTATAAAAGACCCAAGAACTGAAAACTCTAAAAATATGATGACTTGTACCAAAGAACTCGCTGACAATTGCCGCTGAACCTCGAAGGGTGATTATATCTTTAGCGAATGTTCTTGAAGCCATAACCACCTTTTTCTGCCTATAAATTTTCTGGTTCGATAACAAAATAAAAATTTGTGGGTTTTCCCTTTCCCAAATTGATGGAGAGAAGGAAAATGGTATAGCTTCAAATTCTAGGAAGATGCCGACAGAGGATTTTTTTTTTTGTTCAACCGCAGAAGAAGTCTAGCGAAACCGGTTGAAGGTTTTTTATTTTTTTCAGTCTAAACGCGACGAGATCAAGAAAGAGGCTGCAGAAATAGATTTGTCACCGAGGAAATGGAAGCCAAACACTTGAGGCAACGGCTAGTTTTTTGTTTTGTTTTTGGGTTTCCGTCTCGAGGCCAACGGTAACATTTTAAAACAGAATTGCTATTCACCGAAAAATGGGTCCCGATTGGGTCTCGAAATTTTTATTTTTATTCTTTTAACTTAATGATTAAGTAAGTATTTATTTGAGTAATGTAATGATTTTTTTAAAAAAGATATTTTGAAGTGTATAAAAAAATAAAAAAAGTTTTTTATTCTTTTCGGGAGCCGTATTCTTTTACATTATCGAGAAATGCTATTTCGTCCACTCATTTTACTTACTCATTTTGATTCATTTTAAAAGAGAAATGTTATTTCACCTACTTATTTTGTCTATTTATTTTGACACTTCATGTATTTTAATTTTTTTTTATTTAATAGTTAAAAAAGTGATTGATATTTTTTTAATACTTTTTAAAAATATTTTAAAATAATAAAAAAAATGTAAATTAAAAAATTTTAAAAAAATAAAATATTGAATTCGTCTATCTGTCAGATTGAGCGGGCCGCCATAGCCCGACTCATTTTAAAATGCACCCCGCAGATAAAAAGTAGGACGGGCTTTGACGTGTCCCCACGTGGGTACAGTAGGAAAAGCGAGTACGTGTGCTCGAGTAATGGTAGATAGAGTTCGCTTGTGAGTGTTGTCATTTTATTTTATTTTTAAATAATAGAGTTTATTATTAAAAAATTAATTTTTTATTCCATTTCATATATATATATTTTTTTAAAGGAGTTTGTATTTGAGTATTTTATAACTATAAATATTATTTCTCTTAATGGAATACAAGTGAAATTGGTAAAATTATGACATGAATTCTTTTTAATTAAAATATACTGAAAATTTTAAAAGATATTTATTTTAAAAATCAAATAATAAATAAAGAGGAATGATATAGTCGTAGAGTGCGTAAACGCCGTATAATTATTTTGAAAATGAGTAGGGTCTACTATTAAATAATTAATTTTTTCATATAGGTCTCGTATTTACATACTTTTTTTAAAAAAATTATTGTACGAAGTTTGCACACTTCACAACTGTAAATATCATTTCTCATAAATAATTTAGAACAATGTTAAATATAGTCATACATTATACAAGCGTTGCATACTCTTTTTGAAAAAGAGTCATGAGATTCACCATTAAAAATTAACTTTTTCATGTAGATTTCATATTTATTTATTTTTTTAAAAGAAATATCTAATACTTACACACTCAATAATTACAAATATGATTTAAGATATTTATCTTAAGTATCAACTCAGAAAAGGCAACCATGGTGGATAGTTAAAAATATGAGTTTTAACTCTCCAAAATCCCACACGTCTCTATTTCGAATTGCATGGAGTGATGATTATAGAAGAAAATGAGCATCAATTGTGTAGGTTGTTGTATTTTTTTGTTATAATTAGAGATGTAACCGGTCCGATTTTGAATATATTTTAGAATTAAATCGATATATACCAATTTTGATATTTGAAGAACCAATATCACACCGGTTACACTTCTAAACCGATACATCTGATTTTACCGATTCCAGTCTAGTTCAGTCTAATTTTTTTAGTATATTATATAGTATATATATTATAATATATAATAATATTGTGACAATATATTGTAGTATATTATAATATATATTATAATTATATTATACACTATATATATAATATATAATATAGTGATATATTATAGTATATTATAATATATAGTGATAATATTAGTATAACTATTAATACAATAGACTATAGTGATAATATATAGTTATTTATATAGGATTTTAAAATTTAATATTATATTAATTAGTAATTTATCATATAATACAAGTTTCTTTATATATAAATAAATATTATAAAAATTATTTATAATACAAAAAATCATATAAAAAATATTTTATACAACATAAAAAATTAAAAAATATATATGAACGGGTTTGGTCCGGTGTTAGAAAAAGGAAAATCAAAACTGGACTGATTTTGATCGGTTTTGAAAAAAATGGAATCCTAGTACTGGACCCAACTCACCGGTTCGGTTCATTGGTTTTTTTTTCACCCCTCGTCACAATAGAATTAAAATGAAATTATGATTTTTGGAAACAATAGAGATTGATCGAAGCTTTTGGCAATATTATTGTTCTGTAATGAACCGAATAGCACATTTTGGAGGTTTATTAAGCGAATTGATAATTGTTTATAGTTACGTAGATACTTACTATCATGACAACAAATTAATACCGGTAATAATAAGAAAAAAAATGAGTTTTACATTTTTCTTTTTTAGTATGGTATGGCAGTCCCATGTCTAGCAGTCCATTTGAGCTATAAACTCGTTTGTTTACACAGTAAGATGAGATAAAAATAAAATATTGTTAGAATATTATTTTTTAATATTATTTTTATTTTTAAATTTAAAAAAATTAAATTATTTATTGTATTTTGTATGAAAATTTAAAAAAATTATAATAATTAGACGAGATGAGATGAGATAGTTTGTGAAAACAAAAAGAGGCCTAAATTCATTTGGTAATATGATTTTATGGTAAAACATTTTAAGGGTAAATTGCAATTTGCATATTCAATACCTTGGTTTTTGCCGGTTTGCAAGAAGCTTTCCCGATCTTTTCAACTCAGGGAGATTTATATGGTAGAGCATTGCCGTTAACTTAGTCAAATGCCAAAATATAGCTAATTTCTTTACCTTTTTGGTGCATTGGATTGGACAAAAGTAAATGTGTGAAATTTTGAGCTACACTAACTCAGTCTCCTTGCCAATATTTGTCAAGATACTATTCTCGGACCAAATTTATTTTTTATTCTATTAAGGCTGCATTTAGATGAACTGAACTGAACTGAGTTGGAGTTTTTTTAATGAATAGTAGTGAGTTAAGTAGTGAAGAAAATTATGTGAGATCCATCTAAACTAAATTTAAAATGTGTTTAAATGTTAAGATGAGTTTAATACTTTTTATAAAAAATTGAAAAAGATTGTGAGTCCCACGTACAAAAATATTTTAGATTGAAAAAGATTATGAGTCTCACGTGTAAAAAAGTTTTGAGTTGTGATAAATTTAATAATTTGATAATTTAGTATTTAGACGTGATACTCAATTTAAAATTAGATCAAACTCAACTAAATCTCATCAGCTGACTTTTTCTTTCCCTCCTTTTTCTTTTCTGTTCCTTTGGCCCGACACATTCTCTTCCCCTTCCCTCACTTTCTCTCCATTTTCTCTCTTTCCCCGAGTGATTGTTTCTTTATTTGCCGCAACAAAATATTTTTACTCCGTTTCAACTTTCCATGATTTTTTCCTTCTCCAGGTTGTGCGATTTCATCTCTCTCTCTCTCTCTCTCTCTCTCTCTCTCTCTCTCTCTCTCACGCACACGCGCTTTTGGGCTTTCCTTGTTCATGGCTAGTCACTAATCTTGTGATTTTCCAGTATTTTTTAATGATTAGCCGTGAGTGAAGGACGAAGAACTTCCCTGGGACGCTTGGGACTCTTTGACAGGGCTTGTTCTCAGAATTTCACAGCGGGTTTCTGCAGTAGGGCCGATTGCTTCTACGGCCAACACCCACACTTTCTTCAATTTCATAGCTTTCTGGTATTTGCTCCCTCCCCAATTCTCTAATTTCTTATTTACTGAAGTAATTTTCTTATTATGAATCTTTTGTTCAACACTTTTAGTGTATCGATTTCACTATAATGTGTCTTGGATTTAAAACTGTTATGTTAATGTCTGAGTTGTGCCCAAATTGTTCATGGGCAATCTGTTCATTACATTATGATCTTCTTGCTTGGCTGAGTTCACTATAGTTTGTTGAGACGCATCTCTATAAAGAATAATTTTGTAAGTTTAATATATGTTCAAAAAAATTATTCAGGCAGTCTATGCTTGCCTTTTATTTTCTATCTTATAGAATGTCTACATTCACCATATCCTCCTTCTGAAATTTAATTATTAATTAATATAAAGTTAGTGTAATTGTAAAATATGAAAATAAATATATATTATTATTAAAAAAATAATATTATATTATTAGTTTGACTAATCCAACATAGAGTTATAGTTTAAATTGTTTTGGATTTATGAAAAATATTTACGAAACCAATGCTAATTTTATTGGATTTAAAAATTTTTCAATTTGCCACTTTGGTTAAAAACCCGTTATTTAAAATAAAATAAAATAAAAACCGTCAGTTAGTTGACGAAACCTTTTGACATGTGACAAACATGACACCTGGCAGTGAATCGAAAGCTGACAATTGTCATCTTTATTAATTTTGTTTTTAATTTCGGCTTAAAAAATTATAAAATAATTAGTTTTGTTAAAAAAAAAAATTCTATTTAACTTAAAAAGCATATTTAAGTTAAGAAAATCAATTTAACAAAATCTAATTTTAAAAAATCTGTTAAAAACTGAGAAAAAGTCATTTTAACAAGAAGAGTTTAAAAACAATTATATTTAACTATTTTCTTTAAAACCTATTTAACTAAAGAGTTTTAATTTTCTTTTATCTAAACAACGTTTATTCAGAATAAAATATTTTTAAAAATAGGTCGAAGTTAAAAAGAGTTTAAATAAAAGAATTTTAAAACACATTGAATTGATTTAACTAAAAGATATGTGTAAATTAGAAAATTCTATGAATCAATTTAACTAAAAATTAAAAAGACAAAAACATTTGAACTAAAACCTAAAACAATTTCAAAGTATTAAATAAATTCGAAAATAAAACAATAAAAAAACCCCCTCATTCATATTTTTAGCTTCGTTTTTTAAAATATGAATTTATTAAATATTTTTCAATGTTTTAACTTAAACAAAAAAATCGTTTTTGTTCAACATAATTAAAAGAATTATAGCACTTTGAATTATAGCATTTTTAATTTCTTTAGTTAAAGTGATTTTTGCTCTGTTTTTTAAGTCGAACAGATTTCTTTAAAATTATTTTAGCTAAATCAACTTTTTTAACTAAACATATTTTTAAAATATTTTTTAAAATTTAAATACGTTTCTAACGTTTTTTCAGTTAAAAGGATTTTTATAATTTTTGAAATTGAAATTAAAAATATTAATAGGAATGACATGTGCCAACTTTTGACTCGCTGAAACGTATTTACTGGCAAAACGTTCTATTAGCTGACTAACGGTTTTTTTTTTTGAAAAATATTTATTTCACAACACATTTCACAATAATATATTAAATGAGGGATAATTTTGTAAAACATTTTATAAAAAGTAACATTACTTTACAACAATACACTCATCTTACAACAATGTGTTATGAAAATATGATATGCGTATATCAATACTCATTTTCTTCACCGAAGTTGCGAAGTTAAAAATTTTGAAATTTTAGGTATAAATGTTGTGAGCTGAAAAGATCGAGGGAGCATTTTGCAAATAGGTGAAAATAGAGGTATTGAATTTGCAATTAACCCAAATCTTAAAGTAAATTAAGACGCTTTGATAAAATGGTTTTAATCAAATAATTATAATCTAACATTTTATGATAAAAGTATGATTTTTAAAATTTTAATGGTACAGTCTCTTGGAAGATTCTCATTCTTTATGCTCAGTTTATAATAATTAGGTTTTCTTAGAAAAAGCAAAAGAAAAGAAAAAAAAAGGAGTTGATGACTGGGCTTTGGCCGGGCAATGCAAGCTTTTTATACTTTGTACGTGCTTGGGTTTTTATTGAAAAAAAAAAAAGGACAGTTTTTTTTTATCAGTATTTCTTTAATTTGAATTTCAAATTTCAAATTTTAAAATTTTTCTGATTTTGAATAACTGATATATCAGCACTGGTTATATAAGAAAAATTGTAAATATAAATAATATTTTTCTTAATTTAATTATTTCAAATTTCCTTTATTTTTTGGGATAGGAAAACTTCATATTTATAAAACAGAGACATTACAAAGAATGTTTGTCCAGCCACATGGCTTGGGATGCATCAATAGGAACACAATCCCACCACATCTCTATATCTTCAATATTCCAAGCATGCGCCTAGTAAGCTTATGAGCTGCCTCATTTCCGAGTCGATTAACATGTTGAATGTTGCACTCCTTAAACAGCTGCATGAGTCTTTTTGTTTCCTACACTAAAACTCTTTGTGGGGCATATGAAACACTGCTGTCCTGAAGCTCAGAAACCATCGTCAAGCAGTCATTTTCAACTATAAGCTTACCTATCCCCATATTTGCATATAACTGCAGGCCTTGGAACATGGCAAGAATTTCAATAGTAGCAGGATCTGAAACCTCCTCTTCCACTTTGCTAGCTTGCCACCACAACATTCCCCTTTTGTTTCTCTGAGAATGATGCCCACTCCAGCCTTCTTTTGATCATAGAACATTGCACCATTTACATTCAATTTTAGAAAATTGACTGGTGGAGGTAGCCACCTATAGCTGTCTTCTGCCTAGCAACTTGGACTTGCCTCATGATATTAGGAACTTTTTTCATTGAGAAAGCAAACTCTATCACCTGATGTGGTTCCATGCATACTTTTTCTTACACCATTTTATTTCTTCTGAACCAAAAGCCCCATGCAAGCAGTACAAAACTGGTAAGCTCCTCAATTGTGCCTTCTTCCCTGATGCGCAGAGCCCTTCCCTTAATGACATAATATGATCCACATTTTGTATAAGAGGAACATATCTAAACCAGTGATCATGAATACTTGGACAGTGCATAAGTTTTACTATGTTTATAAATACCCAACTAATAAATACTGAATAACAATTTCGTTTATATTTTATTTCTCTTTTTATTGTAGTTAGAACATCTAGGGACTTGGAAGCAAGTACTCCAAAGACATATGAACTTGGAAGCAAATCAATTATCTTTATAATTAGCAATTTCTTCATTCCCTTTTCTTTTCCTTAACGAGCAATACAAGAGAAGTGGAGAGGGGTTCTAACTTCAAAGGGGTTAAAAAAAGGCGCCCAGTACAAAAGAGATGCGGTGAAATTTGTGATGAGAGAATATATTCAATGCCGTCATCATGTAAGATCATTGACATTGCGAGGGGTTTTGTGAGCTGAATGGTTATGGCTTTTGCCAGCTTGACAATAATGTCATTGATTCACGAGATGGTCTTGTAATTGATGATGAGGGAAGGATGTTGGATATTGTGATGACATCGAGAGCTAGGAGATACCTTCAATGATAGGATTGTTTGTGTTGGGGCCGGGCGATGCATGGGCGATCATGACTTCATTTACTGCATGGAGTCATGTAACCATGGCTTAACCAATGTACACTGGTTCATTTGGGGTTTTCTTGAGTGTCCATACATGGAGAAGGCTTCTTGAATCTTGATATACCACACCAAGCATCAGAAATTCTTCTTGGACCACAATGTTGAAGTTGAGTCAACAAAATTGGGGTAGGAGCTGGTGCCAACTCTCTCTTTTGTGGGGGTGAGATGGAGCTTCAAGCTTCATATATAGTATTCTCCATAGGTACCTCTATTTTTGATGAGCTAGATCATGTCCATACTAATCCCTACAATAAATAAATAAATAAACCTCACCTTGTAATGTTTTCAAAAGAAATGAATGCTTTATGTAAAGTATGTAGATGAATGTCAAGTGCATGAATGAAAACCCATGTTAGTATATTTTACAGTATGAAGTAATGCTTACTGAGTATTTGACTCATTTTGTTTTCATGTATGTCCCTTCCCCTCCCAGGAACAAAATGAGGACGAAACGTCAGGACAGACATGGCCCAAGAGAAGAGTGACATAAGCCTAAGTTCATTCTATGTAATGACTTTTTGTAAAAATAAATTTTAATTTAATTTAACTATTTCCGCTGTAAACTCTCTTTTAATTTATAGAACACGTTTTAATTTTAAACATAGAATCTTATATCTTGGGAAGGAAACGGAAAAGTTCTAAAAGGTTCAGTAATTTCTATCTCATTTTTTTAAAACTATTTTCTAAAGCACCACCACAAGGACGGGTGTTGCAAGATGATATTAGAGAAAAACCCAGGTTGTGAAAGATTTTGTGAACTTTCCAAAACAAAAGAGATTTTTTTTTTACAAAGAGAAGGAATGACTATGAAATGCTAGAAATATAAAGAAGTAGTTATGAGTTTATGCAAAGAATGGATTAGAAATGATAGATAGACTGCCATAGTCATAAAGTGCATGGATGGCCACGAGTTAAGTTGGAATTGAGATGGAGGATGAGACCACAACTTCAAGCTCTTTTAGTAAGAATTATAGTATGAAGATATAAGTGCTACACGATGGATTATATTAAGTAATTGAAGATGACTTTAGCATGTCAATAGAGGATTGACAAGACACGAGGATGCAAGGTGCTATGCAAGGAGTGATGGAAGCAATGAACATGTATGAATGCATGAAAACGATGCGAGGACGAGTAAAGTGGATTTGAATCAAGTACAACCAAATTCTGGGGATGAAATTTTCTTGAGGAGTGGATATTGTGACCAACCGCTCATTTTCATTTCAATTGGTCACGAGTCTTGCCTTTACGTTTTAAATCGTAAATCTTTGTTTTTAAATTTAACGGATGATTTTTAATTGAGCCAATTGTTTTAAAATCTTCTAAATATTTTTAGGAGTCCAAAATTATTTTCTTTGGTGTCACCAAATTGCATGCCATGGATTGGATGATTTTAACGAAGTAGTTGTTTGATTTTTGAAATTCTAAGGTCATATATGGATTTAGAACAAAAAAAATATGATATTTGTGAAGTTTGGTGAATTTTAGGACCAGATTGTAGATAGTGAAAGTTTAAGACCTTAGTGGCAAATTTGAAAAATTATTAGGGCAATTTTGTAAATATTGTATGTGCACTTTGATTATGAAGATCTTCCTTAGTTATGCAATTCCTAATTTAGAATAACTCTTATTACAACCTCACCAATTCTTAACATTCGGAAAGTTTGTAAGTTAAATTCTAACTTACTCTTAGATAATTTATTTATGATTCTTTTATAAACGCTTTATTCATATTAAATGTCATTTTGAGAACGGAACATCATAATATACATCATTGAGCATTTGATTACTTGCATACATGACATGTGAAATTCTCACCAATTTAGCATATTGCATATAAATGTCATTTTCGTATGAAGCTTAATACATATGTACATGTCATGAATTATACTTTTTAAAGCATTGCATGAAAATAAATTTTGTCATGGTCCCAAAGGCTTGGATGAAGAATTATTCTAGTGGAATTCATCTGTCCATTCTGGAGTTAGTAAAAATGGAGTGGTAACCCCTGAGGTTAACAAAGAATCCGCGTCTACGGGTTCCCAATGGATTCTTTTTAAAGAATGCCGGAACGAAGTCATTTGTGACACCTAATGCTAGCGGATGTATACGTTATGATGTTATGTTATGATCAATGAATTAGGTTACGATGTCTGCAAAGAAAGACGTTGTGTCAACGTGAATTAAACTACGGCCACCGGCTGGTACTCATAGGGCATAATGGGGAGCCATGATGAGATCATATGTTATGTTATGTTAATGATGGTTTTAATAACGATGCAATGTTATGTTTTTTAAAGCAATGAGGTATGGAGTGTTCTTTTTTGAAGTGACATGTTTTTTGAATGAGAAAGTGAAAAATGTTCTCTGAAAGAGAATGTGCATTAAATTTTTTTCTGAGAAATGTTGAGGAATCTAGATGGAGATAAATATAGATTTTTCTGCATAGCATATATCTCATGTTTATCATTAATTATGCATATCTTATCTCTGTGCAAGTTGGTTGTTTAACTTACTGAGATTTCAAGAAATCTCACTGTGATAGTCCCATTACCATTCTCTCAAGAATAGTATAAATTGTGTCAGGACCAACATATGATGAGCATGATGAACTCTTGGCTACTGATGGCATGAGGATGAGCCCGATCCTAAGTGGAGGTTGGATTTGATTTTATTGTTTATAGCGATGGCTCTATATCACCATATAGCAAATGAGAGCGTTCATTTGACCGGGAGGCTTTGATGCAGTATTTGTAATAAGGAAATTCTATCAATCTCTCACTTCATGTCTGAACTTATGCCTTACTATGTGGACTTCTTAAGTAAGGTATTATCTATTGATGGTTAATTGATCTATTGGGATATTTAGTTCATTCTGACATAGGATTTTTATAAGTCACTCTTATTCCGTTGTGATTATTGCATACTGTTAGTTGCCCACTATGATGTATTGCATATTAACTGTTATGAACAGGGGTACGTAACTTTGTGTTGTATGTCCCGATACTTCAAGTCTCTGTCCAATCCCAAGCAGAGGTTGAGGGAATCACACTTTACTTAGACATTGGCCTAACGACAAACAATGAAGATTCTTGGAGAATTATTTATCACTTTCAACGTTTGAACTCACAAATTTCCAACAGACTACATGAGAATCTCCTCATCATATTGTAATGTAAAAACAAAATATTGACACAAAAGTCTTGCTAATTATGACCCTCTGGAATAGGTCAACTAGCAAATCCATTTATTTGCATACGTGGTGTTTTATGTGCTTTCGTAGCAAAATTCTCATGTCATTTTGCATAACGGTTTTGTATTTTTCTTTAATGAAAGCATTTTTTTTATTATTGTATATTAAGCTTATTTCCTGGCCTAACCCTTTTGGATAGTTCATACTAAATAACCTAATCTGCATTTCGATTCAATTGTTAAACTCCAAAAATAAACTAAATGAGTTTCAATATTCCCCCTTCATTTTGGATAGTTCATGCTTAGAATAGTAAATATATAGGAAAAGAAAAACTTTAGCTATTTAATCATTACTTCACCATTGAAATTCATAAAATAGTTACTCGATTTCTTCATTGAGAAATGATATTTGCATAATTAGGATATACAAGTCCAATGCACTCCCTTTGAAGAAAGTTGTTAAATTTAAGATCCATATAACAAATTATTTTTTTAATAGTGGACCTCACATTTTTTCAAAGGGAATGTATGTAACTTGCATATCCTAGAAATGTGTATATCTAACATTACTCTTATTCATTTCTCCACTGTTTTAAACATAAAGTTTTTATGGTCAAGAATATCTCCACCTGCCCATATATTGGTTCCATCCAATATGCCAAATTCAAGACGCATGGCTGGAGATGACTTAGGTAGAGTGAACAAAAGCACATATACTTTGAAACTGAAGCTCAAGTCATTAATTATTTTCATGTATTTATTAGCAAATGGAATTCAGAAGGAAAAGCGCATGTGAATGAGAACAGCTATCACTATCTAAAAGAACACTTGTTACATATAATTACAAAACATCTTTGTGCAATCAAATATTGAGAAGACTTGGTGTACTCTTTGGGTAGGGATGCTGGTTTCCGAGTCTGAATTTAGAGATAAACATATCATTCAATCTCTAAACAATGATTACATGTCGATTGGCTTGATTCACCCCATTTAGTTGAAGATAAACATTGAGTTGAAATATCCAAGATATAGTCTGTTGATCTCTCCATTGATGTTAAAAAAGGTCTCGGAGGCAATTGCAAGCAGTCAACTTCCCCTTCAAGCATTTCTATAACTCTACTCATTGAAGGACGATCATTGGGCTTCATTTGTATGCACCATAATGCGACCATGAGCATCTTTTTAGCTAATTCCTTATCTTTATCTGTGGTATCTTCCAATTCTATGGGCTTTCCATTGTGCAATTGGTCAAAAACCCATGTTGGGAAGTAAACATGGCTGGAATTGTCTGTTAAGGAATTCCAATTCTTTCTTCTACCAGCCATTTCCATTAATAGCATTCCAAAACTATAAACGTCAGCTTTGTATGAGATATTTCCAATGCTTTTATAGAACAACTCAGGAGCCATGTATCCTAATGTCCCTCTTGCGGCAGTTAAGGAAAGATTATTTTCATCTAGTGAATACAATTTTGCCAACCCAAAGTCAGAAACCTTTGGACTAAAACTTTCATCAAGAAGTATGTTATGGGGCTTGATATCAAAATGCAAAATTTGCATGTCACAACCTTGATGTAAATATTCAATCCCATGAGCAACTCCGAGAGCAATGTCAAGTATTTTCTCATAGCTTAAAAGGATACTTCCTTCTTGTAAGAAAATGTGTTTATTTAGAGACCCATTAGACATGAACTCATATACAAGAGCGCGCTTTGATCCTTCAACACAAAACCCAATAAGTTGCACTATATTAACATGGTGAATCCTTCCAATAGTTGCAACTTCACTGATGAAATCTTGCCCATTAGCTTTGGATTTACCTAACATCTTTATAGCTACAAGTCGGCCACTTTGAAGTGTTCCTTTAAAGACAGTGCCATAGCCACCTTCTCCAAGTTTATCCTTGAAACTTTTGGTCATTTTTCTAATTTCTGAGTAAGAGTACCTTATTGGCATGAGGTTGTTGTGGCTTGTCAAAAATTCTTCAATACCATCATACATTGATAAATGTCTCCTTCGCCATTTATATATCAAGAAGGCAATCACAAATGGAGTTCCAAATATACATTTTGCAGCTAGGAATTGTCCTACGAATATCAATAAAATTGAATCATAAGAAAAACAAAACCAGTTGATGTAGTTCTGCCATTTTCTTAAGCATGGCTATATATAGCTCAATTGATTGTCTACTACGTACTAGAAAATAAGCATAGTATAATTTGTTATCTATTTGGACTAAATTCAATTAATATTTTTTTTTAAAAATATTGGATGTATATATAAACTATTTTCAGTCTTCACGGTTTAAACAAAGATATAACAAAAAGGGAAAAATATTTAGGAGTAACATTAGAGGAGGGACTAGGTGCTCTTACCATAGTTGATGATCATCAACATCAGAAGTTGGGTCGGGGGATCTACAAAACATGAAAGATTAATTAATTAAAAAGGAAATAGAATTAAATGGTATGAAATTTTAGGACGTGATAAAATTTCATTAAAAAAAGCTCTCCACTAGTTGAATTATTTGGCTAGAGGTGAACTATTTTCCTATCGAGACGTATACACGTGGTTCCAATTATTTTATTATGCATGTTTTTTGGTTCCAATTATTTTATTATGCATGTTTTTTGTTAGATTTACTTTTCATAAGTCAAAGATATATATACCATAACACCCAATCCAAGCTTTAGATGCATCAAGTCCTAAAGGGATGTACAATCGTTCAGAGGAAAGTAGTGATTTTGCGAAAATCACTGCACGTGGTTCTCACTCGCCACCCCTTCTAGTGGCTCTTCTCGACACACGCACCAGATCACGGGACTTGCCACCATCAGACTTTTCAGATTTGACCTTTATGGCTGAAAATAGACAAGTGTGTTGTATTAAGGACCTATCACAGATTTCGAAGTCTAGTGGAGTTGGTCCAAATTGTAATTCATTCTTTTTCGCATCTATCTTATTGATTTCTTTTTTTGTTTCCTTATTGTTAATTAAAATAAAAAAAGAGTTTATCTCTCGGATATTTGTCTGTAGAGGTTGAGTCCTCTCTTTCTATGAAGGGTGAGGTTGAGTCTTTGTTTAGGCAGAGAGTGTTATCTCTTGGATATTTGTCTATAGAGAGTAGCAACAATAGTGAAGACTAGACTAGTCACAAAAAGAAATAGTATATTGGTGGAACTCCAAATGCATTATTTTGGTTTATGATGTCATGTTAAATATGAAGCCATTCTAGAATGTATTTGGTTATGGATGTAAGTTTTTTTTATGAATGCATGATGACTACTTTCCTAAAAAAAAAAAAAAAAACATCAAAGCATAAAACATTAAACATAGAAAGCCTAAATTAATGCACATTATATATAAGCAATTCCAAACCAAGGAGACAACTCTAAAAACTAGAGTACAGTAATCATATCCCAAGATGTTAAGAAAAGGCTAAAAAGCAAGTAAGCCACAAGAAGTGATAATGTAATATAATTAAAGTTGGAATACTCAATCACCTATTTAAGTCATAATCCTCATCTTTAAGAAAGTGTTAAAAAGGTGGAAATATATAATTTTTTCTCTCTTTGGGAGAATAGAGGTGGAAGGGTCTATAGTCGCCGGAGTTGTCTAGTAGAGCAAGTAGTGGGAGTGTTTTGTGTTTGGTTAGAAAGAATGCAGTGGATACAAGAGTTGTGGGAGAAATTTCAACTGAGTGAATTGGAGGATGAAGTTATTGAACTAGAGGGGGAGAAAACAAGTGAGGTAGAAGACAAAGGGGAAAGATGTTTGATAGGGAAGATTTGGAATGATAGAGTGATGGGAAAGGTTATTGCGGAGTCAACAATGGCTAAGATTTGGAGGTTAAGTAAGCCTGCTACCTTTCAAAAGGTTGGAGAGAACATGTTTGTCATCACGTTTGCCACCCATGCAGACAAAAATCGTGTACTTGAAGGAAGGCCTTGGTTGTTTGATCATCATCTGTTCGTGATTAAACAATTCGATGGTTTGACCCAACCAAGTAAGATGCGTTTTGATAAGGTAGTGTTTTGGGTGCAATTCCATAAGTTACCTTTTTGGGTATGAACCGTGAATGTGGTGAAAACTTGGGAGGATCAATGGGAGAGGTGGAGGATGTGGAGGTTGAGGTTGATGTGGGATGGGGTAGTTTTTTAGAGTTAAAATTTTATTGGATCTGTATAAGTCATTAGTGAGGAGCAGAACCACAACGTTGTATGGTTTGAAAAATTGGATCCCAATGCAGTACGAAAAACTCCCACGTTTTTGTTTCAAGTGTGGCAGGATTTAACATGCAGGTGGTGCTTGTTCTGAATCTGTTCCACTACCGGATGATTCTCAGCAATTTGGGACGTGGTTACGTGCGTCTATTGATGGAAGGAAGCTGTTTAGACAGTGGAAGGGAGATCCAACCAAGATGAAAAGGCAGAACAAAGGAGTGGTTGGGGATGACAGTCTGATGGGTGGCGGTGGCTTTCTGATGAGGCATTCGAATTTTGATTCAAATGCTGCATATGGAAGCTGCGATAATTCAGGAGGAATTATGGGAGTAACGGCTGGGAATGATGTTGTTGGGGAGGAAATTATGGAGAGTGAGGGATATGCGGCTGCAGTAGAAGGAAACAATTAGGAAGACTTTCTTTTGAATGCAACGGTAATATTGTCTAAGGAGGCTGATTTGGCGGCTCGAGTTTTGGGTGATGCTGAGTTACCTAATCAGGAAGCTAATTTGATTTTGGTAGGAGAATGTGAGGGCCTGAGCCATCAACTAGATGGGCTGAAGTGGGGTGATCCAAGCCCAATAAGTTTACAAGCCCACCAACCTGCTCAAGAAAATATGCATGGTAATATCAGAACTCATATGTGGAAGAAGAGAGCTCGTTTAACAGGTACATCTCCTGAACCTGTTCTGGTTCTAAGTGGTAAGAAGAGATAGCCTAAGGGTAGAGGAAGTGGGGCTACTAGGAGTTTTACTTTGAAAAAACAAAAACTCAGTAATCCAGATGATGACACATTGAGTGAAGTGGAAGGGAATGGTAGCAATTCACCTATGAAGAGATCGGCAGTGGCTGTTAAATAGCCCTGCCGGGAGTCATGATTCTTCTAAGTTAGAATTCCTGTGGGCTTGGGAACCCACAGGGATTCCGTGTCCTTTGTGACCTAGTCAGAAGGGAAGCTCCCGAGGTCTTGTTTCTGCAAGAGACAAGGCTTGTTGATAAGATCATAGTACGACAGAAAGTGAAGTTGGGTTTCGAAAATTGTTTGGTTGTAAGTTGTGAGGGTAGAAGTGGGGGACTTGCTTTGTTCTGGAAAGAAGGTGTGAGGCTTTTTATCTTGAATTATTTGAAGTCACACATCCATGCTCAGATTGATGGTAAGGGAGTGTCTGATTCCTGGTTGTTTATTGGGGTTTATGGCAACCCAGCTGCTTCCAAAAGACATAAAACATGGGACCTGATCAGATCTTTGAAGGGGTCTCAGAACCAAGCTTGGTTGTTATTGGAAGATTTTAATAAGATCATGGGTAATAATGAGAAATGGCGGTTGTGGGTGCCCCCCGAGGGGGGGGGGGGTAACCAAGGTCAGAAAGACAATTGATGGCTTTTAGAGAAGTTGTTGATGAGTGTGCTTTAAAAGATCTAGGCTATTCAGAGAATCTGTCTACTTGGTGTAATAATAGAGGCTCAACTCAATGTATTCTTGAAAGACTAGATAGGGGCCTTGCTAATCTAAAGTGGTACTCACTATTTCGCTCGAGTGAAACATTGTACTACTGCCTACTCAGACCATGTTCCAATCTTGCTGAATATGATTTCTGAGATGAACCAGAGGAGAGGCCATAAACTCTTCAGATTTGAGGCTATGTGGGTGGAAGCACTAGAATGTACTAAGGTTATTGAGGAGGCTTGGAAAGGGTTGGCAGATGGGACTGAGATGCATACTGTTATAAAAAGGATTGAGAGATGTGGGGAAAAATTCAGTTTGGAACCAGCACCAGTTTGGTCATGTAAAGAAGGGTATTGAGTAGGCCAGAACTAGACTAAATCTCCTGCAGAGCAATGATCCTTTATATCAAAACAAATCAGAATATAAGGAGGCTCGAGCTACTATGCAAAATTGGCTTGAGAGAGAGGAATTCATGTGGAGACAAAGGTCCAAGGATCTATGGTTAAAGGAAGGGGATACTAATGCTAGATTTTTTCATCATAAAGCCTCACAAAGGAAGAAGAAGAATACTATTAAAGGCCTTCGAGATGCAAGGTGTTTGGTAGCTGAATGAAGATAGAGATAAGCTTATCTTAGAGTATTTTAGCACTCTTTTTAAAGCTTCTGCAAAATCTGGTCAGGTGGATTTTTTGGAAGGGCTGCAAGAAAGTGTAACTAATGATATGAATGAAGCTTTGCTGAAGGCTTTTAGTGAAGAGGAAGTTACCGAGGCTTTGAAACAAATGCATCCAACCAAGGCACCAGGGCCTGATGGAATGGCTCCCATATTCTTTCAAAAATTCAAGCATGTTGTTGGAAAAGATGTTACTAAGGCAGTGTTGAAGGCTCTCAATAGTGGTCAGTTTGCTGCTGAGGTGAATCACACCTACATTTCTCTAATTCCCAAGAAGAAACAGCTTGAGTTGATTACTAATTTCAGGCCCATAAGCCTTTGCAATGTGATGTACAAGTTGATATAAAAAAATCTTGGCCAATAGACTTAAATTGGTACTGCCAAAACTCATCTCATTGTCCCAAAGTGCATTTGTTCCTGATAGATTAATAAAAGATAACATTTTGGTGGCTTATGAGCTTGTGCATTTCTTGAGACAGAAAAGAGAAGGTAAGAATGGCTTTATGTCTTTAAAGCTTGATATGAGCAAGGCTTATGATAGAGTGGAATTGGGGTTTTTAGAGGTTGTGATGAAGAAGATGGGTTTTGATGACAAATGGATCAACCTTATCATGGTTTGTGTGAGGTCAGTGTCTTTCTCAATTTTGGTGAATGGAGAGCCAAATGGTCCAATTTACCCTACTCGAGGGCTAAGGCAAGGGGATCCTATCTCCCCTTACCTTTTCCTCTTATGTATTGAAGGCCTAAGTTCTCTACTGAAGAAGGCTGGAGACAGTAAACAAGTGGAAGGCATACGAATTTGCAAAAGGCCCCTAAGATAAATCATCTTTTATTTGCAGATGATAGTGTGCCGTTTTGCAGAGCTAATTTACAGACAAGTCTCAACATCCAACATTTACTCAAGATATATGAGAAAGCTTCTGGTCAGAGTGTAAATAGAGACAAGACCTCGATGGTTTTCAGTAAGAATGTTCCTATTAGTCAACAAGAAGTGATTATGGCTTTTTGGGGAGTCCAACATCATCATCAATATGAAACGTATCTTGGTCTTCTAGCGATTGTGAGCAGGAATAAGAAAAAAGCTTTCTGAGAGCTCAAATAGAAAGTCTGGAACAAGCTTGCTGGATGGAAGGAAAAGATGCTATCTCAGGGTGGAAAAGAGGTATTGATTAAAGTTGTAGCACTTGCCATCCCAACTTATACAATGTGTTGCTTCAAACTTCTAGCAACTTTCTCTACAGAACTTGAAAACATGCTGACAAAGTTCTGGTGGGTTCAAAGGCAGGATGAACATAAGGTTAGATGGGTTAGTTGGAGGAAAATGTGTGAAACTAAAGCCAATGGAGGATTGGGTTTCAAGGAGCTAAAGGTTTTTAACTAGGCATACTTGCAAAACAGGGTTGAAGGATTATGACAGATTCAAAGCAAAATATTTTCCTCAAACCAGATTCAATGAAGCACAGCTTGGACCCTCTTTTTTCTGATGGGTAAAGCAAAGCTTGGACCCTCCCCTCTTATGTATGGAAAGGGATATGGGAATCAAAGAAGAATCTTCTGGATGGCTGCAGGTGGAGAGTGGGAGATGGAAAAGCTATTAATATATGGTCTAACTATTGGCTACCAGGACACAAGTTGATTCCCAAACCAATTCTAATAGATGAAGTTGCATTCCAAAATGTTGAGTGCCTTACTGATGCAGAAACCAGATGGTGGAATGTTGATAACGTCAGAAGCATGTTCTCTCCTCGGGAAGCTGGTGAAGTGTTAAAAGTTTTACCCAGTGCCAGAGAATAGACCAGATTGCTTGTTTTGGGAACATGAGAGGAATGGAATATTCTCTGTTAAAAGTGCTTAGAAGTTCTTTCAATCCCTTGATCAGGCTAGACTAGCAGGTGAATGTTCAGATGCTGAAAACCAGAAGAAGGTGTGGAGGAAGTTGTGGAAGCTGCAAATCCCCAACATAATAAAAGTATTTGTTTGGAGAGCATGTAAAGATGGCCTTCCAACTTTACAGAAACTAAAAGAGAAGAAGATTATCCAAGAAGCTCAATGTACATGGTGTTCTGAGGGTGAGGAGGATGTGAGACATGCTTTATGCTACTGCCCGGTGTTGAGAGATTCATGGAAAGTCTATTTACATGATCTTCTGGTTTTTTATGAGAATCAAGACTTTCTATAGATTGTTTGGCATGTCATGACATGAGGACCAAAAGGAGATTTGGAGAAATTTTTTCTGATAGCTTGGGGATTCTGGTATAGAAGAAATTATCAGAAAATTTTTGAGGATAGAGTAATGACTACTGCTCAAGTTATTGAACATGCTCTATCTTTAGTTCATGAGTTTAAAGAAGTTAAAGGCCTTCCTCCTTCCAAACAGATCAAAGCTTGCAGCTGGCAGCCTCCACTAAATGGGGTTTTGAAGTTAAATGTTGATGGGGCAATTTTTAGTGATCAATGCAAGGCAGGCGTGGGCATGATCTTAAGAAATGCCACAGGAGAGGTGGTTCTTGCTGCTAGTAAGGAAAATGCTGTGAATGATCCAATGGAGATTGAATTGTTGGCTATCTTTCGGGGTCTTCAAATCTGTCTTCCACTGGGAAACTTTGATCTAGTGATTGAGAGTGATTTACTATTGTTGGTGAATGAAGTTCAGGCAATAGAGGATTCAAGGTCTTCATAGGCAACTTAGTCTATGAAATCAAGGCATTGATGAAGTTTTTTCCAAGATGTTTAATCCTTCGTAAAGGAAGAATGGCTAATGTAACAGCTCATACTTTGGCAAAATTTTCTTGGCATCTAGAAGACTTGACAGTTTGGTGGGACTCTTATCCAGATTTCTTACAAATCATTTGGTCTGAGTCTTTGATGTAAGTGGAGTTGATCATTTATTAATGAAAGAATTCTCTTATAAAAACGAAGTGTTAAAAAACTATTTTTCATAGAAAAAAAAAAAAAAAAAAAAAAAAAAAGAAAAGAAAAAAGTATATACCTTTTCTCCCTGAATTCAGGTATCTTATGGGGTTATTCCAATTGATTTACAAGATTCCGTTCCCAATGGTAATTCAGAGTCTCAAAGCAGAACATGACAATTTTAAAGAGAGATTCTACGAATTTTAAGTTCACTCATCATAATGTTGTATACACTGCTCAACATGGTAAAGTGAGCTCATTAATGCGGTAAAATTCAAAAGTATCAAGATCACTTTTAATTGTGATATTTGGGTTAGTGACTGTGTCGAGATGATTTTTTTTGTGAATAAGAAATTATAGGAGGGATAATCGGGCATGACTTCTCTACCACAAACCCCAATTAAACATAACTAAAATAACACCCTACCTACTACAATCCACACAAGAGGGGCCTAGATAGCGAAATCCACAAGTGCTCCCTGAAATCAGGTTTAAACCATAGCTTAAGCCCCGACCCTATTAGGGGACTGAGTCAAAGTGCTCATTTAACACATTGCATTTTAGGATACCATGTGTTGTAATTCTCTTCGTCCAGTTTTTCTATTTATTGAAGTCACCAACTATACTCTTTTCAAGCCTTATCACCAAGAAAGAAATTGCGCAAAGTGGATATTAATTAGAAAGCAATATCCAAGAATTTTCCCAGATCAACTAAATTAAATATAAATATTTGAGGTAAAAAAATGAGTAATGATACACACACAACACTTTTCACAATATATATATATGTGATGTATAATGAGGGTATTTTTGTAAAGTGGTGTTACTTTTATATGATATTTTACAATAATACCCCTCATTTTAAAATGTGGCTGTGAAATATGTTGTGAAAAGTATTGTGTGTTTAATTATCATTTTTCGCCCACAAATATGCCACAACCGTATATGGCAAAGGGAGAACGACAAACAAGAAACAACAACTTTTGTGAGTTAGAAACCTCACCTTTGTAATATAAGAGGTGTTGGATTGTACGATCAGTTAATATAGATCCTGCTTGGACCAACAAAGTTAATAATAGCATCAGCTTAATTTGCAAACACAGGCTTGTTTTCAAATCGTGTAATTCATGTTAATATATCATCTTGTGATTTACGTGTAGAATATAATATAATGCAACGAAAAAATAATAAATGAAGAAATACAAAGGAGAGATATAGGTTCTTACTAGGGATCGTATCTTCTATTTTGTCCGTTGCTACAATATCAAAACAAAACCAAAACAAATTGTCAATTATAGGTTACTGAAATATTTTTAAAAGTAGAGAAGTGTGGTATCATGCATGCAGTAGTAGTACGTAAACCTCAAAATTGAAAGCATAAGCGGCAATTTATATTTAATATCAATCATCAATTCATGTAAATTGTAACTTGTGCTTTTGTTAATCATGCATATATATATAGGTGTTTCTCTTGTATATGATCCAATTATGCATAGGTATTTCTCTTGTATACGACCCGACTGTGCACATTGATCGGTTATTCATATTTGCTATCATCAATAAATGTTCTTGCTTACAAATCGAAACAAAAAATTATTACATTTGATGTCAATAAACAAGTAATTGGTTAGGCTATTTTTAAATGAAAAATTCTTCTCATCAGTCACTATTAACCACCTCACACCCTATGAACAAGCTATAGGTGTGGGGTGTGAAGTGGTAAATAGTGACTGATGCATATCATTCTTCTTTTCAAATATATTTGCATTCAATAATACTGCCCGTAGCCATTCCTTTATCATGGAAAAGAAATTTTTATTACTTCGAAAATTTGATAATTTTCCTTTCTTGCATTTTCCTAGCTGTTTCTAAAATCCGGCCCCAAAAAAGCCTAAAAACTTGATATCAATCAATGTCCAAGCACATGTACGGTTATACTTATTCTCCTACTTTTGTCATCATCAGGCACGTACGTACGTACCCTAGATTTTGAGATTGAAACCTTACCTTTGTCGTAGATTTTATATAGGAAATCAATAAATCCTGCATTGACAAAGAAAATAATAAGATCATCTCTTAGAAACATAACTAGAAATTAGACTTATAAATAAATTCATTTTATAAATTTCATTGATATATATATAATATAATATATATTATATATATTATATATGCAAGATAATAAATTCGGAATTGGAAGTACAATTCAAAAAAATTTTTTATAGGTCTTATACGCACCATTTGATCGAAGACAATGAAAATTTTTCTCCTCATCGACATAGCATCTGTCACGCCTTCCACAGCTGCCGCAATAAACTCGGTACCATGAAACTATAAACCCAAATGCCAATGCTTCCTGCATATCTGTACAGGAGATATTTCTTGTGTTCCAATCGTATCGACCTGGCCGTGGTGATAGAGACATTTGCTCTACTTGGCATGATTCCTTCACATCCCCATATGAAGGGCTATCGAAAAAAACATATCTATACTTCTTGGAATTGGACGACGAATTGTTGGAAGAATATACCCCATTAGTGTCAAAACAAGCAGTAATGTTCAAATACCCCCGTGATTTCACTGGCTTTTCACAGTGCACGAAAACCACGCTATCTGATAGAAAGGCAGATGAACTTGGGCTATCTGGGAAAAGTGTGTCATAGGGACCCCCATCACTGAAATTTTCACGGGTTAGAAGATAACGAGGGATCTCGGGGAAGTGATTATCCGGATGATCTCCAACTCCACCGTCTACGACTCTGATGGTGAAGTTCTCGTAATCGATTTCCTTCACATAGTAATCTGATCCGGCGAAGAAATTCAACACCGTACGATTGTTCTCACATGAGAGATTGTACCTAAAGTCACCGCAGTTTGCTGGATCGTCTTTCAATCGAAATGGATAACTTATGTTGCGAATATCGCCGCAGGAGGAAGGAGCGCAGTGACGAGTATCCTTGGCGCTGCAAATTTGATGGAGTAGGAGTAGAGCAACGAGGAGCGTGAGCCCTGCAGGGAATGGAAATGGAATTCGTCTTCCCATTGGGATATGAGAGAGAGAGAGAGAGAGAGAGAGTTTAGTTTCCAAGGCAAGCAAAGCTTTCTGCGAACATAAGACGTTGATGGCACTACAACGTCAAAAGTCAGTTTTGGAACGAATTTGTCTTCTAGTCTCTACCAAAGATGTTGACTTTATCTGTTGTCCAGATATTTGTCAATGTCGACATGCGGGAGGTGCCAAATAAATTTATGTGGACTGATAGTTAGGTAGAGTTTGACTGTTAGTCGAGGACCTAGTCGTTATCGATCTGGCCATTGCCAACACCCATCAAGATCTAAACTGCCACCGACTTCTTGGTCTGGATAATTTCCCTAGACATGCTGATCATCTACGAAAAAGATCAAAAGCTTTGTAATTGCTTCAATCAGCTTGGGGATCATGATCATTGGCCTCGTTTGCATCACACCTTATGAAGCAGATAGGTAGGTTAGCTTTCAAACTTGCTGTACTACTCTACATATGTGGCAACAAGCCCTGGCATGATTTCCTTAATGAAGAGTTCGTTTAATTACAACGGAAATATCAATTGCTGTGAAAATCAATTTAAAATGGTTTCTATAAACATTATATTTACCATACGATACAACCATATAATATATGCATGCTGAAGCTTTTACTTGTGAATAAATAGTTTGAGTCACATACCTCATGATCAAGTTTTTGTTTAATTTTAATTAATAGAATCAATTTTAATATGACATCCAGTACACACAGCACAAGCATTACCCATTGTTCGTGTGTCGCATGAGAGAGAGAGAGAGAGAGAGAGAGAGAGAGAGAGAGAGAGAGAGATAGATAGAGAGGGTATAAACTGCGTAAGCACCTGCGACAAGTAGAGAAGTTAGCAGCAGCATGAAGTTTGAGAATTAAATTTTTGTGGTCCAAATTAAATTGGATTTATACGGATTTGAGAATTAATTGGGTCTAAGTTTGAGAATTCTTGCTTCTTTTAGATTTGACTCTATTTTATCTCTTATATTGGTGTTCCACTACAGATAATTGATCATTTCCTTTCAGCAATTTAAGAGGCTGAAATGGAAATCTATTACTTCCTCTTTTTCATTTCACTCTTCATCATCATGATATACCTCGGGGAGTGCCAAAATGAGCAGTGTCCTGAATTGCGGTGTGGAGATAAAGGCCCAGCCATTCGATTTCCTTTCCGACTTAAAGACATGCAGCCACACCGCTGTGGCTTTCCTGGGTTTGATGTATTCTGCACTAATGCAAATGATACAGTGCTTGAGCTACCCATTTCAGTAAAGCTCTCTATCAAAAGTATTGACTACAAATCTCAGGTTATTCAACTATATGATCAAGACGATTGCCTTCTCAGGCAACTTCTGGGACTTAATCTATCTTCCTCGCATTTCCAATACAAAGAAAAAGTAGACACTTATGGCTATGCCTTGTTCAATTGTTCCTCAAGACAAGTACTACCCGAATACATTGATCCTATCTCTTGTCTTAGCGGCCCTGGATACCAAATTTATGCCTTTGCATCTAATACGGGTGACCACAACCTCTTGACGATAACTACATCTTGTACAAGGATATTTAATGATTTACTCATCCCAGATGATATAATATGGAGGGGTCATGATAAGATCCTTCCCTTGGAGTGGAAGGAACCAGAGTGCAGATACTGTGAAGCGAAAGGCAGGATGTGTGGATTGAAGAATAACAGCACTACATCAGAAATAAAGTGCTCGTCCAAATTAGACACTCCAGGTATTGTCTTCTATACATGGAGTTTCCTCCTTTGTACTTAGATACCCAAATTTTTCATGCAGAAGATCATATTTTGTTTACGAATTATAGGTGTAATGAGAAGCTAACTATGTTAAAACATTTCAGGTGTAGGTGCTTCCAAAAAGTTAGTGGTTGCTGGTAAGTTCATGCTCATGTCTCTTGGAAATTTGAAATTTTTTGTTGTTGTGGGGAGATGATCAGAGTTCTTGATTCACTACTTAATGCTTGATATGCAGGTGCAATCTTAGGTTCATTTGTTTTACTACTAGTGGTCTTTGTAGTCTATCGTTTCTATAGCAATGCCGAAGTAGAAAAGGAATATCAAGCGAGGATCGAAACATTCCTGGAGGATTATAGAAATTTCAAGCCCGCCAGATACTTGTATACTGATATTAAAAGGATTACAAATCAATTTAGTGAGAAGATAGGCGAAGGAGCGTATGGAACAGTATTTAAAGGAAAGCTTTCCAATGAAATCCATGTTGCTGTGAAGATCCTAAAATATAGTTTCAAGGGAAATGGAGAAGACTTCATAAATGAAGTGGGAACAATTGGTAGAATCCACCATGTTAATGTGGTACGCTTGGTTGGCTTTTGTGCTGATGGATTCAGACGGGCGCTAGTTTATGAGTTCTTGCCGAATGATTCACTAGATAAGTTCATATCCTCAGTGGATGCCAAAATCCGTTTCCTTGGTTGGGAGAAGTTGCAAGATATTGCTCTCGGCATAGCGAAGGGAATTGAATATCTTCACCAAGGGTGTGACCAACGAATCCTCCATTTTGATATCAAACCGCATAATGTTTTGCTAGATCAGAACTTCAATCCAAAGATATCTGATTTTGGTCTTGCGAAATTATGTTCGAAGGACCAAAGTATAGTATCAATGACAACAGCAAGAGGGACCATGGGTTATATTGCACCGGAAGTGTTCTCTAGGAATTTTGGCATTGTGTCTTATAAAGCAGACGTTTACAGTTTTGGAATGTTATTGCTCGAAATAGTTGGTGGTAGCAAAAATTTTGAAGATATAGTGGAAAGCAGTACTAGCAAAAACTACTTTCCAGCATGGATCTATAACATTATAGAACAGAAAGAAGACCTACAAGTCTTTATTGAGGATTATGGAGAAGCTCAAATTGTGAAGAAACTAGCGATTGTGGGGCTCTGGTGTATCCAATGGCACCCAATGGATCGTCCTTCCATGAAAGTTGTGATTCAAATGTTGGAAGGAGTAGATCTAGATAAATTAATTGTGCCTCCTAACCCATTTCCCGCTACAGGAGTTGCCAAAATCAATGCACAGATGCCTCCAAGACGTCTAGACAAGGAGTAAGAAATAAGTCAGAAATTAGGGAAAGTATACTTAGATTGTTGGTTTTTGGTGATGTTGTAGGCTGGCTGCTCAGTTCTAATTGTACAATTAAAGGATTGAAAATATCAATTGAACAGCCAATGTAAGTGTTTTAAGCACCCGGCCTATATGTATATAATGGACTTGATGAACATTTTATGTATTTTCTGATTTTAACATGTGCATTCGGTCATGTTAACATGCTGTATGCCGAGCTTAGGTGACCATGGGGCGGCCGGCATATTTGATCATCCCTTGGTGGTTCAGCCACCGGCCACCCCACTAGAAGAAAATTGGTCATTTGCAACGCTATCAATTCGTTGCTAAAAGCTCAAAAAATGCTGCAAAAAGTTATTTGCAGCATTTTTATAATCGTTGCAAGTTGGACGCCAAAAAGTAGCCATTGATAATTTTTATCAGCGATTTACCAAAAATCGCTGCAAATAGAAGCAACAAAATCACCTCAAATAGTTAATATAAACGCCACAAAAAATCCCTACGATTGCTTATATAATCGTTGGGAAACATTATTTGCGGCGATTATTGTTCACCGCAAATAGATAATAATTCGCCGTAAAAGTATGTTAAACCATGGTTAAGGGTTGCTTGAGGAGTTTTAGTGGCGATCTATTTGGCTGGAAATAAAGTTCTGCGGTGATATGCTCTGTTGCAAATAAGCATTACTGCGATTTATATAGCTGCATATAATTATTTCCCGCGACATTGTATCGCCGCAGATAGTGTTACAGTATTTTAAAAAAAACAGGCGTTTAACAAAATTTAAAAAAAAAAAAATTGCATTAAACAGGATACCATAAATAGGCTTATTGTAGCCTTCAAGTCTGCCTCGAAAAGCAGGCCACCTGGGTGGTCCATATGCATGCATTTGCATATCAATATTAAATTGATATTGATTTGAACAATTAAATATCGAAATAATTTCCCTTTGAGGAATAATGAGCATCTCCTTTATTTTTATTTTTATTTTTTTTTGATCGGTAAATGAGCATCTCCTTTCTTTATCAAACATATATCCATCCTGTTGTTCAAAACCAATAAAAACAAAAGATGACATATAATTAGTGCTTTGTCCATTATTTTTACAGTATCCAAGAGCTACTTGATATACATCTGGAGATGCAGTAACCAAGTCTGCGTTGAATTGTACACTGGTACAAAATAAATGTTTTCACTATCAGAACATCATTTAAAAGATCTTGGATGCACAAACTGCTACAATACTATCACTGTATACATAATTCATGTTACTAGTTTAAGATTATGCCAGAAATCTAGTATAGCTTCCTCTCATGAGATAACAACTTAACAATCTTCCCTCCTAATACAATTCACAAAACATTAAAAGCATAAACCAGTATGGCATCAATTGTTAGAAGTTTGAATCGTATATTTAGAATGAGAAAATAGTGGTCCAAATCTTCTCAAAATTTCCGATGGTAGTCAACATAAGGGGCATAACATATCAAATATTCAATAAACAAATGGTTCCATATCCATCCATTCCAGCATAAATACAGATACTCACACACAAGCACAGAAAACCATCAGCAGATGCATATAGTAGTAGGCCATGGATTTAAAAATTACTCCAAATCAGTGCATTAAATTTAGATTAGAAGAGTGAAAAAGACTGACTCATTTTTCTGTCTTAAACCGCATGTCACCTAAAGCACGAGCTACAGCAATGTCTCCACAAATACTTCCCTTCACAATCTGTAGACCCCATAAGAAAACTTTTCATGAGACACATAATATGGATTATGAGTATGTATGTATGTGTGTGTGTATGTATGTATGTCTGTATGTATGTATGTGTGTGTGTGTGTGTGTATGTGTGTGTGTGTGTGTATGTATGTATGTGTGTGTATCTCGTTAGCTTAAATTATTTAGATTAAGCCTACAATTTTTATTCTTTTTTCAAATACGTAGAATAGATTTGAGACATTCATTTATTTGATAGGTAGTCTCGTCATTAAAAAAGTCAAAATATTAAAATGATACTTGAACCCTTTTATAATCACTTGGGCATAACAGGCATTGCAGTAAAAACTAGAATATGAGGATTAATCCATTTATAGCCCCATATGATATAATCAGAACTGCCATTTCTAGCCCCATATGATATAATCAAAATACAACATGAAACAACAGACAAAATTAAGAAGTAAAAATAGGAATGATCAAAGCTTGAAACACTATCTGATGCTGATGAAAAAACCAGAATATGAGCATTAAGCCAATTGCCTGGATACAATTTGGAAGTATTGAATTGAACTGCTCATCAATGACAACAAATGGACCTGATAATCTCAAAGAGCAAGCAGAGAATCACTAATTTGTCCAATTTTTTTTGGGCACAAAAAAAATTACACAATTTTCACAAGTTACAGTGCTAGTGAAGCATCTTTTATTCATATGAAGGTTCAACATATATAAGAGGTAGACAAATGCCCAAGTATATGAGAATGATACTTTATTCAGAGGAGAATGTATAATAGAATCTGAGTTGTAAACATAATGATCAAAATCTAATACAAGTCATCCCATAGACTGCCATTTTTTTTATATGTTGAATAAAACTTTTAAGAACCACCGAAACTCTGTTGACATCAGTTGTGTCTAGAAACATGTAACGCAAGTAATGCAGGAATATGTATCAAAGTTACCTACAAAAATTTCATAAAATATGGATTCTTCACCACAGAATGACTCCCTGAAACGATATCTGTAGAAGACAGTAAAATGTAGAATGCTTATCACCAAAGGATTATAATTCATTATCATCTAGAAAAAAAGCATAATGAGCAAACTCCACAGTACTCAGAAGAGAACCTCGTGTGTAAGGATACTTGTTGGAACTAGTTTTGGCTATATGTGGAATTAAAGCAGGTTCATCAATTTCCTGATAATTTCAGACCATGGTTACTGCAAGAAATTAGGTCACAGCGTCTACCACAACTGTCTTAGATTCATTTATAAAAAATATGGAGCATGCTTTGCTGGCAAATGCAATATTAATAAGCATTTTTTTTATTCATACAATTTTTTTTTTATAAGTAATAAGTTATTTATTGATATAAAGGTACGCATAGCCCAGGTAAATTTATTAGAAAAGGGATGAAACTTAAATACATAGGATGCCTGTAAAAATGACTCCCTTGAGAATTGAATGCAAAATTAAGCTCATAGGAATATTGATGTATAGGTGAAATAATATATAGGAAGCAACTAATTAATGTTAATCTACAGAATAAGCATTTCATAGAAAAACCAAATATAATAGAAACAGGCCAATGCCCAACGAATTGAAATTCAAATTTAAGTGAGTGGTTGGCAAGAGAAACTACATGCATGAGTTCCACAAAAACCATATTTCACTGCTGGCAGATAAATTGCTTTTTAAAAAATATTTAAGAAAGCCTTCTATATTTTTATCCTCTCCCCCAAAGTAATTCTTCAGGGGTTCCCTTCCTCTTAAAAAAAGACCAGTGCTTCTAGTCTTGCCCTATTTTCTTTTAGGTTTAAACCTAAAAGAGTATGTTAAAGTAGCAAAAGAAACAAAAGAAAGGAATGAACTAACCCTCTTGGCTTTAAGAACTTGCTCTCTTTTGATAGGTTTTATTCCTAATCCTGTGCATGAAACTAGGTCAAAGTTTTTTATTTATTTATTTATTTATTATTTTGCAAATACACTTCATAAATAAGTAGAATAAATAATAAATAAAAAAATCTGCCTTTAGTATTGAATAAACATTAACAAATAAATATTTATTTGTTAACAAACATTAGTATCCTCAACACAGTCCACAGTCCAATATATATAAAATGAATTAGCTGTATTGAGCAACACAGTCCACAAATAAATACCAACACGGCACCAACACAGTCCACACAGCACCAACAATGCAGCAACACAGTCCACAAATAAATACCAACACATTCCTTTTAGGATAAACAAATAAAATCCCTCCCACTGACATGAATGCTTTTGTTTTAGTTCTTCTTACTTCCACAGGATCATAGTTAACGTTCACAATGAAAGCATATGATTAATTTCGGATGACTGTAAACATCATCAAGCAAATAAAGAAAGGTTTGAGATGTTCAATAATCATAACTCTTAACACTCTTACTATATATTAATCACCTTTAGATTAAGCTCCTTAAGAAGATTGGGAGAGGAGAAGGCCTGGCGTAAATCAATTCCATACATATCAAACACCTGCAGAAGACATTCAAGGCAAATGAAATTTAAATGCAAAAACAAAAATGAACGAACATTGCAGTTAACTCGCTTACTTGTCAAGCAAATGATTGGAACTAATTCATTAACTGCCCAATTACATGCCACGAAAATGAGAGAATAAAATCATTAACTAATGAATAAATATGTAACCCACAGCTGATCTCCTTCACCAAACATGTTGGGAAGAGTGAAAATGATAAAGTACAACACATTTTTCTCCCCTTTTTGTCTATAAAATACAGTATGTTTACAGGTATAGGTATTCTTCTATCATGAAAAGCACAAGCAGATGCAAGAAACACATCAACAACACTTGCTCCTTTGGCCTGAAAGCATCCAAGAATTATTTATAAGTTTAACTAAAATTATATCTTTCATGCTTCGTAAATAAACATATGTTCGTGGATGCGTGAGCGTGTCTTTTTGTTCCCATCCTAAGTTAATTTGTCTGTCATTAATTTTTGTACAGTGCAATAAAAGTGTGCAACATTTTAGTGACCTTTTCAAGCGGATGCCCCCCTTCCATGCTATCAAATGTCAAAACCATTCTCCTTTAAACAATGAACACAAAAGCCAGCTGATGTTTACTGTTCTTGGGGTTCGCTCCCTTACAAAAATAGGGGAACTTTGATTTGCTACATTAGGATAAGAGAAGTTAAAATCAAACCAAAAAAATGTTCTTTTCTTTCTTTTAATTTGTTTTTCAAAGGAAAAATCAGCCCTCACTCTCATCAGAATGTTCCCATGGATAACAAAATGGGCTCTAAGATAGATATATACCAGTAATAAAGCTATTGTTAGTGTATTGCATATATAACTCCTAGCCTCCTAAATCGATTGATAGATACATACATAGAAACCCATGCCATGCCTCCCATTGCATTAAACGACTTGTTGATAGATATATATAACAGGACAAGGTTCCTTAGTCTTATTGACAAGACCTGCCTGCTAATAATGCCATCAAGATTTTACACATACCAAGATTTTACCGAGTCAAATTTCACTCCTGCAAGCTAATAATGACATCAATATCTCACCTCCTAATAGAGGCCACAAATTCTTGTCTTGTCATGTGCTTCATCTCCTCCAATTCCTTCTCATAGTTACTGATATGCAAAAGCCAATTGAATCAGTGTCCACAAAGAACCAACCCATAATGACATATATGTAGCATGGCATGCATTTGTATCCCAGATGGCCACGACAGAAATGGCAGCACAAACTTACTTGAAAATTGGTAGTGGTGGATGTTCCCTAGTACTTCAGAAATCTGTTTATTTCGAATCTGGGTTCTAAACTATCAATATAGGTCGGGAAAACAGAAATTCAGCAATGCAGGAACTACACATGTACAGATGACATGTACACAAATATGAAACATAGTAAAGTATGCTAAAACAATACAAAAGCATATATAAAAAATAATCAGAAGATAATAAAAACTTCAAAAGATGTAGTACATATGTACATCTACAGATATTCATTAAGCTCAAAAGAAAACTGATACTAAGAAGAAAAAAAATATCAATAAAGGCCGGGAAAAAAAAAATTCCTACACATGTTCAGATCACATCTAAACAAATATCAGAAATAGTAAAATACGCTAAAACAACATAAAATCATATATAAAAAAATAAATCAATCAGAAGATGATAAACACAGAGGCAAAGATTTGTAAACACAAAATAGAGAGATGAGAGCGAGCGAGAGAGAGACGATGGAGGAGAGATGACCTACCGACGAGGACGAAGAGCATGGTGGTTGTGGTGGCGGAGCAGGACCGAGGAGGAGAGACCAGGAGGTGCTTGACGCCATGGAGTGGGTCTTGAGAGATGTAGCAGAGAGAGAAATAGAGAGAGCGAGGGCCTCGGCTGCTGGGCTAGGCTTGGAGGAGAAGGGGACTCCGACGGAGGACTGTCGATGGTATCGAGGTGTGAGTGGTGGAGAATGGCGTCCCAAGCGGCGGTGATTTTCAGAGAAATCCGAGCGAGAGAGAGAGAGAGACAGAGGTGATGCCAGATTTGAAGAAACGGAAATTTTCGGCCTGGGGGCTGGGGGAGAAGGAGGGGGTGGCCGTCGAGGTAAGGTAAGGTGGCGTGGTGGGGTCGGTTGGCAATGGGCTGTGCGCAGCGGCGAGGGCTGAGGGAGAAGAGGGATTGAGGAGACGGGGGAGAGGGGGTAGAGGGAAAAGAAGGCACTGGGGTGGAGGGAAAAGAATAAGGGGCCAGGGGAAACGCGGGACTTTAATTTTATTAGTTTTGCGGCGATATTAATTCGCCGCAAAAGATAAATTAGTCGTCGCAAGTATCAACTGATGATTTGCGGCAGATACCAAAATTGTTGGGAATACTTTATTTGGGCGATTAAATATTCGCCAGAAATCGTCTTCCACAATTTTTTTAAAAAACTATTTGCGATGCTTTTTACTTGCTGCTAATGAGTTTAATTCGTTGCAAAATATCTGTTGCGGCGAATTTGTATTCATCGCAAATAAAATTTATTCGTGACTGCACAAATCGCTGCAAAATGTATTAAAATTGCTGCAAGTAAGTGAATAGTCAACATTTCTACTGCATTACTTTGGAATTCCGCAACGATACAAAAATCGCTGCAAATAGTTGGTATTTGCAATGATTTTTTTTGCAACGATCTTAAAATTACTGCAAAAAGCATGATTTTTTATAGTGCCCATAATGGCCAAACCATGGTCGGCTGCCATGTGATGGTGCTCCAATGGGGAGGGAAGACATCCCTTTTTACTTTTAAAAAGCATTACTGTAGTTTAGCATTTTATATTACTATTTGGAATAAAGGGAAAAGAGTTTTTCATATGGTAGTCTCACATCTATAGTGTCGTGTGCTTTGTCTTAAATATGGCGAATGCACGACGGTCTTTGTAATGCGGTGGCTGATTAGAAATTTGTTGTGCATGATGTATTCCTAAGAAATGGAACAACCAACAAATCTCAATCGGGGGTAAAATACAATAAATTATTAACCAAATTTAGCTATATACATCATGATTTCAATGCACATTTTTTCTTTCGCTTAAGTCAAATCCAGAAATTATATCAACCATATAAAACATCACCCCAAGGTTTTTTAATATGTTCTTAAAACAATAGAAGATCACATTGTCACCTCAAAACACATGAGTGAAATCTCGGACAATACAGAGAAGCATATTTGTCTGAATTCAGTATATTTTGTATTGCATTTTTTAGTGTATTTATACACAATTTTACAAGAGGCTAAGGAATCAAAAGGAGAATAAAAAACAGTTACAAGCACTTGAGAGAAATAACAGCAAAATTGCCTACGGTCACTCTTAAGTGGTGCTCTGTTGTGCAGCAGTATCCTCTATGCTAATACACCCCCTCGAGTCCAATGGTGTATCAATCACATTGAGACTCGCCCTAAAGGTAAAAAAATTTCCAGCCACTAATGGCTTTGTAAAGACATCTGCAAGTTGATCATTTGAACTAATGAAGGAAACAATGTCTTGGCAGCAACTCTATCTCTTACAAAGTGAAAATCAATGTCCATATGCTTTGTCCTTTGAATAGTAAACAAGATTGGCAGCCAAATAGGCAGCTCCAATATTGTCATACCATAATATTGGAGCTTGAGAAAGAGGCAAACCGAGTTCACATATGAGAGTTTGAAGCCAAATAAGTTCTGCTACAGATGAAGATACTGATTTATACTCGACTTATGTGCTTGACCGTGCCACTGTCTGTTGCTTCTTTGAGCTCCATGAAATTAGATGTTTACCCAGGAAGATGCAAAATTTGTTGGTGGATCTACGATCATCGATGCATCCAGCCCAATCAGCGTATGAGTAAGCTTGCAAACTGGAGAGATGACTTGGCAGTTTTCAGTGTGGCAATTTAGGTGAGTGCATGAATTGTCACACTTATTAACCGCGAAGGAGATATCTGGCTTGGTTAGAGACAGATACTGTAATCCACCAACAATGCTTCGAAAGAGTGTAACATCCTCAAAACCATGTGAGTCAAAGTTTGATAATTTTAAGGAAACGGCCATAGGTGAAGTCATCAGCTTGGCATGCAACATCTTGCTTCTAATAAGCAAGTCTTTGATATACTTTCTTTGAGAGAGCAGTAAGCCATCATGTAAGTAGTTAATTACCAAAACAATAAAATAGGACAAGGGGCCCAAGTCCTTAACAGGAAAGGCAGTGCTCAAGTCACAAATGAGAGTGTCAATGGCAGATGCAGCAAAAGAATTGATTATGAAATCATCGACATATACTAAGAGATATATTCTTTTTTTTATCAGAACTAAGAGATATATTCGAAGATCACCATGACTGAGAATGAATAGAGATGGATCGACTTGAGAGGCTTTAAAGCCATAGTCAAGAAGCCAAGAACTTAACTGGGCAAACCATGCACGTGGTGCCTGCTTGAGGCCATAGATGGCTTTATGCAATTGACAAACATAATTGAGATGCAGTGGATTGATGAAGCCTTGAGGTTGTTGCATGCATACCTTATCAGTTAAAGTTCCATGGAGGAAAGCGTTTTATATGTCGATTAGGCGCAGAGGCCACCCACGAGCAACAACTATGGACAGGATCAACGGAATTGTGGGGGGCTTCACCACTGGATTGAATGTCTTGTGAAAATTGATTCCAGGTTGTTGATGGGAGCCTTTGGCTACCAATTGAGCCTTCCAACGTTCAATGGAGCCGTCGACATGGAGTTTGGTTCGATAGAACCACCTGCATCCAAGAACAGTAGAGGAGGATTATAAGGTACTAAGGTCCAGGTTTTGTTTTGAATTAAGACATTGTACTCCTGGGTCATGGCTTCACTCCATTCCTACAGTTTGGAGGCCACCAAGTAACTAGTAGGGGTTTTTGGAACTTGTACAGTGGTAGTGAGACATTGTCGAAAGGGGTAGGGCACAGTACCATCCATACAAATGCGAGGATGATAGAAATTTGTTTGAGCTCTTGTAATGATCGGAGAACGTAGTGGAGTAGGGATAAGAGGGGCAGTGGATGTGTTTTGAGAGAAGAAATTTTCATAGGGGAAGAACTGAGAACAGGGGATTGGGAAGAAGAAAAAGAGGAATTTGGGGAAGAAATGGGCAATGGGCCTGGGCCAAGAATTGACAGTGAGAGAATAGGTAATTGAGCCACTGGTGAGGGTTACGTAGGAGAATAAGAGATGGGCCGTGATTTCAAATATGGAAAAGATTCCTCATGAAAGATATCGTCTTGTGAGATATAAAGCCTATGAGTTTTGAGATCCAATCACTTATACCCTTTATGTGTAGAGCTATAGCCTAGAAAGATACAAGAAGTTGAATGGTAACTGAGTTTGTGTTTGTTGTAGGGGCGCAAATTAGCCCAACACTCACATCCAAAGACCTTTAAAAAATGATAGTCTGGGACACGATAATAAACATTAAAAAAGGATGATCTATTTTTTAGAGTTGGGGAAGGCAGTAGAGTAATGAGGTAAACTGCCATCTCAAAGGCTTCAGCCCAAAAAGTAAATGGGAAAGAGGCATGGCCAAAAAGGCAAGCCCAATTTCAATGATATGCCTATGTTTTCTTTCAACAAACCCATTTTGTTGATGGGTGTGTGGACATGAAAAATGGTGATAGATACCAAGTTTTTGGCACAACAAAGTGAGGGGTTTAAATTCACCACCTCCATCGGTTTGTAGGGTGATGAGTTTAGTATTGAATAGTCTTTCAATATAAGGTAAAAAAGTAGAAAAAATATTGAGAACATCAGATTTAAATTTCAAAGGAAAGAACCAAGTAAACCGTGTAAACTGATTAAAAATATATATATATATAGTACTTGTATCCATTACGAGAAACATAAGGAAATGGGCCCCAGAGGTCAACATAAATTAATTCTAAGGGCTTAGTAGAAGAGGCCCGACTATTGGGGAAAAGGAGTTGATGACTTTTGGCTTAGAGACACTCGGCACATTTGAAGTTGATGGTTGTGGGAGAAACCTTCAAATAGTTGTTGTGCAAGATGCAAAAAACAAGAGTGAGGGTGGGATGGCCCAACCGACAATGCCACTAAGCAATGGAGGTTCAAGTTATCTCTCGTAGATGAGCAGATGGTGATGAGGAAGAGGTCGACGCAAAGGGGAAGACATAGTGACCATCACGGGTGGGTCTGGTGAGGAGGAGCTTCCCCGTCGAGGTGTCCTTCACAGGCATGAAACTCAAAATAACGAGAATTGTCACCACCGAATTTAGAAATAGTGACCAGATTTTTGGTGATTAAAGAAAAATGGAGTAATTTTCAAAGAAGAAATGAAGAAGTGGAAGAAAGAAAGGAGTCACCAATGTTTTGTATGGGAAGTCTCAAACCATCACCCACTCGGATCTGTTCACCACCATTGTAAGACTCTGAGAAAAGGTTTAAATTGGTTAAGTCATGGGTGATGTGGTGCGTTGCAGCAGAATCCAGGTACCATGTGGCATCGAAGAAAGTGCTTGGACTTGTAAAATTTGTAGAGAAAGAGTTGGGAGCCTCATATTGATAAGAGTGGTCAAATCGATGGTGACATTGTAAGGCTACATGGCTGGATTTGTGACACACTTGGCATGTTGGACGTTGATTGTTAAAGTGTTGTGGATTTGTAGGTGCAGCAGTGGAGGAATGTCTGCCACCATGAGCAAAGTAGTTTGACAATCCTCTACCATTGCAACCATTTCGACAACCACAAGTGAAGCTTTTACCACGTTAATCACGACCACCAACAGTAGTAAAGTGAACTGTAGGCTCAAGGGAGGAGGTAGTACTCCTTGCATTGAGTGAAATTCACCTTTAATGAACAAGTAACAATTAATAAAGCTCATGAGAAGAAATGGGCTCAGTCCGTATAGTGATGGATGTAATAAAGGGTTCATATGCAGAGCCAAGGCCAGTAAGAATATAAGTGACAAACTCTTGATCAGATAAGGGATTACCAGTTGCAGCTAGGATATCTACAAGGGAACGTACATTCCCAAAATAGTTTGTAATTGTTTGATCTCTTCGTGTGAGGTTAACAAGTTGAAATCTGACTTTAAACTGCTTTGCTTGTGAATAAGAGGCAAACAAGGAAGCCACTGAAAGCTATAGTTCATGATAGGTTTTGGCAGAGACGACATGGGTGATTATAAATTGAGAGAGGGAGGACAATAAAATGCTAAGGACCAGTTGATATGTACGTTTCCAAGAATAAAAATCTGGGTTGGGTTGTGGGATAGAATCTGATTGAGTAGGTAGAAATTCAGTAGGACAAGAGAGGGTGCCATCGACATATTTGTAGAGGTCTTGGCCTCGAAAGTAAGCATTAATTTGCACTTTTCATAATGGATAGTTTTCTGTAGTAAGTTTAGTAGTAACAATATAAGAAAAGGAAGAGACAATGGAGGGATTTGGGGAAGGGAGGGAGGGAGATGCTAACTCCGTGGATCAGAGGGACTATGAGTAGCTATGCTCTGATACCATATCAGAGAAGTATGTTTGCCTGAATTCAGTATATTTTGTATTGCATTTCTGAGTCTATTTATACACAACTTTACAAGAGGCTAAGGAATCAAAAGGAGAATAAAAAATAGTTACAAGCACTTGAGAGAGATAACAACAAAATTGCCTACAGTTGCTCTTGAACTGTACTCTGCTGTGCAGCAGTACCCTTAATGCTAATAATACGATCGACATTAACCTTTACATACAAGAGTGTTCATTTTGTGATAACTCTCCATATGCATGAATAATTTAGCCACAATTAAGACTAGTAAGCTAAATATAATACAATACACAGTGTAATATATGTTACTCAGGAAATCTCATCAACCAACCAACCATAACTCATTTCAGCATAACTTTTTCGAAATAAATCATTTCATACAAAACATCAATATTAATTCTTTAAATAAGAATGCACTTCCATTACAATAATTTATTCGTGTGCCAAGAACGGATTTAGCCAGCCTACGCCTAACACATACAATATATAGCTTAGGTGCAGTTTGGATAGTGAATCTTTACCAAAATGTTTTACAACGCTTCTCAGAAGTTTAGAGTTTGGATAGTGAATTGAGATGAAAGTTAAAAATTAAATAAAATATTGTTAAAATATTAATTTTTAATATTATTATTGTTTTAAAATTTGAAAAAGTTCAATTGTTTATTATATTTTGTGTGAAAATTTGAGAAAGTTGTAATGATGAGATGAAATGAAACGAATCGATTCTTGTATCTAAACAGGGCTTTAAGTTACTATACATTATTTCCTTGAAAAATAAGTATTTCCACTTTTGGATTTGCTAACTATTCATATTGCGATACTTTTTGGGGAACCTCTTCGGACCCACCCCATTCATATTGCAATACCTACAAGTGATGAATTGAAACATGCAAAGATTAGGAACATAGAAAACATAAAGTAAATATTTATAAATTAGGATGCTTTTATAAATGACTAAACCTGAAATATATAAGGGAAAGGGATAAAATATCATAGGCACAAATAAACTAGGTCTAGCCTATCAAAAGGCCCCCTACTAGCGGACAACAACAAGAGAGAAGAATGAGAGACAATGAGGGGATAAGGGAAAAGAGGATGTTAGAGAGAACAGAATGAGGGGACAGATAAGAAGAGAAAAAGAAGAAATGAGGGAAGACAAGTGAGGCATGCCAACTAAGAGTGGAATAAAGTTACCATCTCTTACCACTCCCAAGGGCAGGGATAAAAAGGGATCAGATCGAACGAGAAAGGGACTTCTTAAACTTTTTCAACCTCACGACGAGAGCTCCAACGAGAATGTCTCCTCCAGCAGATAGAGCTTCGACTTTCATTGTATAGTGACAAATGAGAAACTGTAAAATACTAATATTATAGTGGACTCGCCTTCCAAAACAACCCATGGACATAGCCCCAGAGCTGAACCATGTAAATCTGCTTGAGTCTCTCTCTTTTATTTTTTCAGCATTTATTTTCCGTTCACTGGTATGAATGTACCAACGACATTGTATAACGGCACCGGAATACAATTAAGGGCTCCAAACCACATCGATTGAGGACAGAAACATAATCGTGGGCTGGGAATGATTCTTTCTCCTATTCCATCATGTTTTGCAATTTTTTGGCATTAACATTTGGCGCCGTCTGTAGGATTCAACTAATTCTCTACATCAGAAGTGGGAAGGACAATTTTTTGATGCACTAAATAATCCCTGAAGAAGTAGATAAAAGTTTCCTAGATAAGTACTCTTGGCCTTTCAACTTTTGTTTTAATGAACAACATTGCTACAAAAAAGGGGCGAGTGAACCTTTTTTCGCTCAAGCAGGAACCCAAGCTATTTGCCACTTAAGTTGCAAATGCTCAGTGCACTTTGATTGCACTATGCAGAAAGAGGAGGGAGTACATGGGTTAGTACTGTGCAGATGAATTACCAGCCACTTGAGCTACAAATAAACCTCGTGAAAAGAAAGGCGAGAACATGGGTGAGTGTGAACTCAAATGCACTCAGGCGCACTATGCACACACACTACATGCGTCAGGTATGGCACTATGCACTTAAGTGTATAATGCAGTGCACGTCCTACTGGCATTCTATTCCACAGCCGTGGTGGTCCACGGTTATGAAGGTCGTGCACGATGATGGGCAACGAGTGAACATTGCCCCGTGCACCTAAGGGGAGCCCCTCCCTTCTGGTAGCCACCGTGACCTGGCAGGCAATGTTAGCCTCCACTAGGATTGTTGGCGATCTCTATCACCGGCAGGGCACCCTACAACCAAGCAAGCCCAAGCAACTGCTCCCCCCCCCCCCCCATGCCCACAAGATTAAAAGCTATAGAGACAACCATCCACCCCGCCTCGCATGAGCATCTCGGCCGCAGGCACCTAACTATCTCGACCACCTACTGCCCAACCCTGCCTTTCTCAACCGCAAGGCAACGCGCATTGATGCAACTCGATCAGAGTTGCTCGGCCATGCACGGGCGACCAAACCTGCATCTCGACCATGCATCCAAACCACTAAGCTTGGAGTTGCTTGATTACCACTTTTCTCAGCCATCCCACAAGTTACCCAACCACAGACAACATGCATAGAAACATCTCGGCCAACATATTACGAACTCAACTGCTCGGCCACATGCACGCAACTGAGTCACAAGAGTACCTCAGTCACAAGCATCACAGATGGACATAAAGATCTCGGCCACCACTCTGCTCAACCACCCCACAGGTTGCCTGACCACAGATAGCACGAAACAAAAATGTCTCAGCCAACCCATCATGGACTCAACTGCTCGGCCACATGCAAGCAGTTGAGCCACCACTCTTCTCGGCCATGAGCGTTTTGGCCATTGGTTGCTCGGCCACCAATATGTCGGCCACACAAGCAGGTAACAACCCGCCGAAGGCAAGCCGACCAACTACTCAGGCTAAGCCCCTCATCTCAAACATCTTCCTCGGCCACGATGCCAGCCACCTCACTCGATGGACAACTTCTCGACAGTTAACAGCCAACGTTTATGCGGGTGCTACGCATGTGTAACGTGCACCATGCATGAGTCATGCACGGTACACGTGAAGGAGCACAAGGAACCACCCAATGCTTGACTCACCCACAGTACAAGACCCAGGAGAAACTGAACGGGAAATTTTCTAAGAGATGGTTAAGTCCACATCACTTCGAAGATACTTGAAGAAGGATGACTTCCCCTGGAATTAGCAAACTCAGTTAAAAAGTGTAAAGAAGAATAAGAAACAACAACCACCAACAGCGGATGATTTCAGTCCAGCAAAAATCGGCTATAGCGGTTAAAGCGCCCCGATTTGTGTCTCACAAAATTTGAATGAATTTCAATTTTTACTAACAAAATTAGTTCATGTGACGTAAAACACCAGCTACATAGTCCCACTCAGGCGTCTTAATATGCCTCCATCAAAATAAATTGCTTAGCATTGCAGGCACCCGAATCTTCATCATTGCCAAAACATGGCTACCCACAGGCCTAGCCGGGATGCCTCTAACCTATGCCACGCTCTAGCAAAGCTATTCAGGTTTACCAATCTCACATTAGTGAGTTGAGTTCTTTACGCTAACCGAGTTAGCTTTTTAGCGAGGACAAATGTCTTCTTCAACAAAGCCAAGTCCCTTAACTTGTCGTCATGCAGAAGTTGGACACCAGTCCCTTGACTTGTTAACCCTTACGCTAACAAAGTTAAGTCCCTTTGACTCACTGCGATGCAAAATTCAGACGTAAGTCCCTTGACTTGTCGACCCTCGAGCAAACAAAGTCGAGTCCCTTGACTCGCCACGATGCAAAAGTCGAACACAAGTCCCTTAACTTGCCAACCCTTGCGTAGTCGAGTGTCATAACTCGCCACAATGCAAAAGTTGGACACAAGTACCTTGACTTGCCGACTCTCGCGCAAACGAAGCCGAGTCTCTCGACTCGCCATGATGCAAAAGTCGGACACAAGTCCCTTGACTTGCAGAGCCTCGTGCAAACAAACTGAGTCCCTTGACTTGCCGCGATGTAGAATTCGGAGTCAAGCCCCTTGACTTCCCTACTAGTCGGACACAAGTCATTTGATTTGCTAACGTTCACGCTGACAAATCCGAGTCCCTCAACTTACCGCGATGTACAAGTTGGACACAAGTTCCTTGACTTCCCGACCAATCGAACACATGGCCCTTGACTTGCCGACCTTTGCGTTGACAAAGTAGAGTCCCTCGACTCACCACGATGTACCAATCGAACAGAAGTCCCTTGACTTACTAACTCTCATGCAAATAAAGCCGAGTCACTGGACTCGCTCCTGAATAGCAATTCCAGCACAACATCTTTTCCAACAAAAGACCTATGTTACACTCGTGCCACAATCGCCGCCAACAAGTTACCTCCGGGAATGAGCTTCCTAACTCCAAAACCGCCTCGCGCAAGGCAACGAGTCAATGGCTCGGCAATTGCCTAAGATGGACCCAAGGGGTCGACAGGCTCCCTGACCCCTTAGAGCGGGTTACTACCAACAAACACCAACAATGAAACAAGAACACCAACAGCGATCCACATCAAGGGGCAAAAACTCTCCCATGCCATCGAAAACAAAAACGACCTTATGCAACCTATCAGGGAAATGTCTATACAAATGAACTCACATGCAGGAAATGTTATAGACCACCCGACCCTAACAGTTCCTCACCAAGAGTCAATAGGCAGGTCAATTCACTTGACTGCCTGACCTCCCTTGCAGCGAACTCAGGCCGGGAATGGTTAAGGCCTCCAAGGTGCCCAATGGGCGGGCAAGTCACTTGACTGCCCGACCCTTATGCCCCAAGCCTCCGTGGTCAAGCCTATCAACCGCCCAAGCTGAGATTTGCGCTCGCACTCTCCAGGACTGAGCCTATCTCCTACCAAAGCCAAGCTCCACTCGATCTCTTGCCGAAGCCGAGGTCCGCGCTCACACTCTAGGTGGTCAAGCCTATCTCCCACCCAAGCCGAGCTTCGCCCACTCGTTTGACACGGTCGAGTACATCTAATGCCAAAAGCCAAACTTTGCACTCACACCTTAGGCGGTTGAGTGCACCTCCCAAATTCTATTTCTTTACGGATCTCAACGGACTATCTATGCCAAATATTTTATTTTAAAGATTCTCAAGACCTTTTTTTGAAACAAATCTACCTTAAGAATCGCGGGCAACTGAAGGGGATAAAATATCTCAGGCCCATATAAACTAGACCCACCCCATCAAAGGGCCCCCACTAGAGGACAACATAAGGAGAGAGAAAGAAGGGATAAGGAAAAAAATGATGTCAGTGCGAAAAGAATGACGGGACAAAAAAGAAGAGAAAAATGATAAAGAAGGGAAAGCAAGTGAGGGGTGCCACCGGGAAGTGGAATAAAGCTGTCATCCCTCACCACTCCCAAGGGAAGCGATAAAAAGGGATCAGACCAGATTAGAAAGGGACTTCTTCAGCTTCTTCAACATCATGACAAGAGCTCCAGCGAGAATGTCTCCTCTAGCAGATAGATCATTGACTTCTATTGTACAGTGAGAAATGAGAGACTATAAGAGACTGCAAAATACTTATATTAGAGTGTATTCGCCTTCCCAAATGACCTCTAGACATAGGCCTAGTGCCGAACCACATAAATCTGTATATCTCCCTCTCTTTTATTTTTCCTGCATTTATTATCCGTTCACCGCCATGGATATACACGCCAACGCTAGACTGCCGCACCGGACTACCGTTGAGGGCTCTAAATCACACCAACCGAGCTCCAAAACATTACCTTGGGCCAAAAATGATTATTTCTCCTATTTTGGCATGTTGTATAATTTTTTGACATTAACAATGAGTATGTACATATAGGAAAATTCCACATGTGATAGGGTCATCCCAATCTTATCTCGTTATAATATGGCATTACCTATCCATCCTTGATTCTTTTTAAGAAAAAGAAAAACAAAAGGTGATCTGAGGGTGATGAAGAGCGCCAGATTACAAATTGGGATAGTTGTAACACCTCATACCCGGAGGGTCAGGAAGTTAGTTCCTATTACCTAAAATCACATCCAATTAGTACATTTATAGACTCCAAACATCACAAGGAAAACATCTTTACAACTCATAAAATTCTTTTAATAAAAATATACGTACTTCCACAAAAATTGCATCAATGATCTAACACATAATAATTATAAAGAACTCCACAAGGTCTAATAAAATCACCAAGGTGGTCCGGCCTTGGGTTTGCTCCCCAATGGTCATCAGTTCGAATCCCTTTAAGGCCACTGGAGGTTTACCTGATCGTTAACTTCAGGGCCCTATAAGATTAGTCGAGGTGCACGCAAACTGACCCAGACACCCACAGTTATCAAAAAAAAAAAAAGGCCAAGGTTCCAAAATACCAACTCAAAGAAATGATAAAGTTTTCCAAGTAAGACTCTCCAATACTCCTACGGTACTTATCCCACTACGTTCAATAATCTCGCCCATGCTTTATATTCTTGATCCTCAACTAAACCATAAAAATCATTTGAAATATTGAAGATAATTGGGTGAGTTATCAACAACTCAAGAAGTAGTAAACATATACTAGCATGTAAACAAGAGCCAATTATAAAATTTAGAATAAAACATACTATCAAAATATCAGAGCGAACTTCATAAACATATATTTACAATAATAAAATATACTAGTCCTTTGGCATAAGCATAACTAAACCACTTCATAACAGAACGTATTCCATGTTTAACCCCAGTGATAGAGTTATGCAAACCTTGATGGCCAACGTAGCAGAAACAGAATGTGAAATATTCTCTTTATTATTTTGGGTCCCCCAAGTGTGAACATAGGAAAAACCATTCAGAAGATCACTTTATTTTCAAAGTGGGTGTACGCAAAAATAGAGATGGTATCAACACAATAACAAAGACCATAGTTTTACTCCCATGGTAAAGTCGAGACGAAAGCAGAAACACAATGTCATGCCAGAGGATTTTCTAGATGCAACGGCATATCATAACAGAGTATTGAACAGATATAGATCACATAATTGTATACAAAATTTTAGATTTCATATTCACTCTTCTTATACAGTTGAGAATAGAGTGCCAAAAATACTCAAGTCTACACTAGTCATGACATAAAATATTTTTATTTTATTATTTGGATACTACGCAAAAAAATGACCGATGTTGTTTCCAATATTCCATAACAAAATATGCGAGTTTCTCGTAAATCAACCTCAGTCCGATTATAGGCAAAGTCTAGCATAGGAGCACTGCTTAGTTGGACTTTTTAACATCTCTGAATTTTCTCACAACAATGCCAAAAAATATCAATCATCATCTAAACATAATTAATACAAGCTATAAATTAATAGAATTGAACTAGTATATCTAAAATAAGACGAGAATCCCATGGTTCCAATTCTTCTAAATCGGTTACAACACAACTCCAAACCACAAAAAACAAGTTCCCGAACCTCACGCATTTAAGCATTCACACCTAAATTTTCCTTTCAACTCAACAAACCCATAACAAATATCCAATCATAATTCATCTTGTCCGAAATTCATTCAACACCACCTCCAAGAAGACATATCACAACCACTCATACAACACCATATACCATTTTTAACCCTATCAAACAACTATTAAAATCACCAACCCTTGCTCAGCCAAAACATCAACTTAGCAATGGTCCAACTCCACAAATCCACAGCTGCCACTACACATTCAATCACCTGAAATCCCTCCCAACAGAGCCAATTCAACATGCTCAGATTTTTGCCAAATATCAACATTCCAACCAATTCATTTTCCCTCTTGTCGGGATACACTTAAAACCGACCTCCTTACCACTAACCAACCATCAATACTAACCAAACCAAACCAACAACACATTCAACTAAAACACACACTCCCAGAACTGTCTAATTAATCAACAGCCCCAATCTAACTACAGATGAAATGAGATTTACATGGGTAGAATAGATACCTCACTAACTTGAAGCGATGTTTGACTGGACTAAGAGATGGAACGGCCAGAAATGGAATGGTGTCGTGTGGTTGGGATTGGCACAACAAAGTTGTGGTACCGGCAGTGAGGCAAACAGGGGGTTAGTGATAGAGAGGGACAAACAGATAAACAGAGAGTCAAAAAAGAGGTGGACGAAACTTACAGGTGTCAGGTACGACGTGATTGGCAGTGACATGCCCTGGCCTAATGGAGTATGAGGCATAACGGTGGTAGCGGTGAGGTAGAGACCGAGGGCCAGAACTGGTGTGGTCGACGTTGTTGGCGGCAGTCCGGTGATGAGTGGCGGCTAAAAATTTTTCAGATAAGGAGAGTGACACTAAGTGAGAGTGCGAGGCATAGATGTAGGGGGAGAAATCGAGAGCAAAACAAAGAAACAGATGGAGGACTTACAGTGGTGGTTGAGCAACGACAGCAACGTGCGGCCATTTGGTGTGTAAGGGGCGACTGCTGTCGAAAGATGTGTGTGTGTGTGATAGAGAGAGAGAGAGGGGGGGGAGTGAAGAGAGAGTGTGAAAGAAAGAATCTTACCGTCGTTCAACAAAGGAAATCCGGCTAGGGAGCTTGTAGGCAACATGAATCGGTTTGAAACAGAGAACTCGAGAGAGAGCGGTAATGGAGGGGATGAGATGCAGTTGGGAAGAGAGGCGACAGAGAGATAGAGGGACGGACAGAGAATTATCGGCTTGAAGAGAGGTAACCAACGACGACGGCTTGACAGGGACGATGCACATCGGGGAGAAAGGAGGGAGCGAACTACGAGAGAGTATTTGAGTGAAAACCAAAATGGGTGAGGGTGAATAGAAAGGAGAGAAAAACTTAAGGGGAAGAAATATATCATCGGGGGAGGGGAGAAAAATAGGAAAAAACGTGGGGGAAAAAACGACGTCGATTCCTTCAGGCGTGCTGGACTTCTCCACAAGGTTGGGTCGAGAATTGGGCCGGGTGTCACAATAGTAGTGCAATATTATTAGCTTTTAGTGATCTAGTGGTTGGAAAGCTTGCAGCAGTTTCAACTATATATACATGTTGAATTTAAATTTAAATATATACACACGTACGTATATTGATGTTAAATGCTAAAAATTACATAACAAACTCGAAGAGAGGAAATAGTCATCCCCAATCCATGAGATGATTTGGACGTCGATGCGGTACTCTTCGTGTTTATTCATATAATAAATAATAAATAAGCGAAATAAAATAAATAAAGGGAGACACATGAATTTACGTGGTTCGGCATAAAAGCCTACATCCACTAGTTGTTGGGACAAAGTCCACTATATCAGGTGATGATTTTATAATGTCTCATGGCCTCACATATTGCTCAATAAAATGGGAGAATTTAGTCTCAGGAGAGTCCCTCTAAAAAATTAGTAGAGATTGCATGCAAAGAGCCTATTATATTTGTGGGGGAGCTGCTCCTTGTATTAACGTTATTTTCTTGAAGTGATAAAGTCCAACTTGATTTGTGATACCGTTTCCTTTTAGGAGTCTGAGCCAACTTATTTGCCTCATCTCTTTCTGTCTTATCTCTTTCTGCCTTATCTATTGGTTTTATCTCTTACTGCTTTATCTCTTGGCTTTATCTCTTTCTGCCTTATCTCTTCCCTTAGTGATAGGTTTCCAGAGGGTTTGACACAGTCAATTTAGTCCCTAACAGATGCCCTCGATTCTTATGGTCAACTTGTTTATCAAGAAGGCATTGAGAATCTTCAAGTCAACCGTGGTGGAAGTAACCTGCGGAAAAAGAAATTCTGATTGCTGGTAGTTTTTCACTGTTATGCAATGGAGATCTCTATGAGTGGTTCTCAAGAAAAAATAGTAAAATTTATAGTCAGGGCCTTTGAGGATGGGCCTTTGTGAATTTTTTTTGTAAGAACGTTTGTGTAGTGATTGTATGTGAATGTTTATCATTAGTAAAGTGAGTGTATTTCCGTGCTCGGTGATCGTTTTTGAGTTTTCGGTAGCCTCAGTGGATTTTGCCCAGTACTTTGATTTTTTGTTAGTGTTTTTCCATTTTGATGTGGATGTAAGAGTTTATTTATAGTAACCCACGATTAAGTGATCAGGGTACCCGCCCCCTAGATCTATCTTAGGCGGTTGTTGAACCCCGTCAACTCGTTCCCGAAGGACACTCGTGCGAGGCGGTTATAGAGCTTGAGCCTCGTTCCCGAGGTAAACCCGCTGGTGGCAGTTGTAGCGAGTGGAAACACTTGGATGTGAGTATAGCGGGAGAGTGTCTCGATCGCGTAACTCTGATAGATGGGCGTAATGGGGGATGCTCTTTCCGTGTAGTCGTGGTAAATAGGTGTAACGGGAGAGTGCCTCGACCGAGTAACCCTAGCGATGCGAGTGTAGTGAGAGATGCCCTCGACAGCGTAAACTAGGCAATGCAAGTGTAGCGGGAGATGCCATCGACCACGTAACTCTGGCAATGGGTGTAGCGGGAGAGTGCCTCAACCGCATAACCCTTTGAGGTGGAAGACAAAGTGCAACCGCAGTCTGTGGTGGGAGCTAGAGATCAATCCTACCAACAAAAACAAACATGTTAGGTTAAATAATCAAAATCACAAGTTTGAAGTTTGAAAACCCTGTCGATCCGATGCGAGTGTAGTGAGAGATGTCTTCGACCGCGTAACTCTGGCGATGGGTGTAATGAGAAAGATGCTCAACCATGTAGCCTTGGCGACGAAAGGATGGTAGGAGGACAACTCTACCGCGTTGATGTTAAAATTGAGCTCAACTGCTTCGTTGTAGTAGGAGATAAAATGCGACCGCACTCTGTGGCCGGAGCTAGAGCTCTCCTTGTACCAAAATAAAAACCAAACAGGTTAGATTAAATAATCCAAATCACAAGTTTGAGATTTCCAAGCCTTGATTTATCTCGCTTGACTATGGCGAAGGCTGGTGACACACGGGCGACGCCCGCAGGTAGCCATGCTCTGGCATTGGTGAAGGCTTGGGATGCCCGCAATACTAGCAAAAAGGCCTAGGATGCCTTCGATACCAAATGACCTATTTTTTTGGAGATAAATTGAGATGCACAAGTGGAGCCCAAGATCCGCTTCATTGTTGGTGCTTCGCGCCATGCGATTCATTTCCAGTGAAGTATTTTCCCACGACATGTAGCAGCCAAGTTTCTCATGGAACCTTGAAGAGTTTCATGGGAAAAGTCTTTCAAAAAATCAACTTCGTTAGTAAAAATAAAATATCAAATTTGAAGGAGCCAAACCAAAGTAAATTGTCCTGATTGAGATCATTCGCTGCTGAATGATTTTTTCAAAGGGAATTTGTTCATCCTTGAGTGCTTTTGTAGCAATGAAAATTCTTCGTCTTGTGAGTTCACTTTTAAGTAAACCAGTCAACTTTCTTTCTTCTTCTTCTTCTTTTTTCTTAAGACTTTCGTTGAGTAAAATTCATATGAATGCTATGAAAAATACTGTGTATGGCAAGGGGCATTTGGTGAAGAAGGCTCTATGCAATGTGTAACTGGTGAGGAGTATCCCGTGGTTAAGTAATTAGCGAGCAGCACCTCTCGACAAGCAAACCATGCATGGACTGAAGTCCTTATGGCGAGTAAACCTAATGTGGTGAGGAAACACATAGAAGGAAGCCTACTGGCAGTAGAAACTATCGTAGGTTGCCTCTGCTTGCTACTACGGGTCGTCCGCTTGCTGAGGAACACTCCATGTGATGATCAGCAACTGGCGAGGAACGGTCTGTACGATGTGTAACTGGCGACCATCATCCTGTGGCGAGAATCATTAACAAAGAGCTTCTGTTGGTGAGGAGCAACTTCTTCATCTCTCGGTTTTCTATATCAGGGAAACAACGAGAAGATACCATCGATGCTTCGTATGGTCAGTTGGTTGGGACGCCGGACCTAGGCTGCACCACACACGGAGGTGGCCGGCAGCACTCCCGCCATGCATGGTGATCCTCGCAGGGGGCCGTGTTCCTGCACTGGGCCATGCACATTACGTGCTCAAACATACCTCGTGCTATTTGATGGTTGTGAGAGCCACCATGGTGGCAATGGAGGATGCTGAAAGTTCGCAGTGTAGCCATGGTTGGCTCCACGAGCTCACGGATGGGCTAGGCTAGCGAGCACGTCTTGGTGTTGGCGTCAGGGAGCTCCTGCAGGAAGCTTCGGTGATGGTGGTGAGCAAAAAATGGGGAAGACAAAAAGTGCCATGGTTTGGAACAATCTTACCGACGACAAAAAGTGCCGACGGTGGCTGGACGGCGGCGCTGGAGCACACAAGGCCGCGCAGCTTCAAACCATGCGTAGAGGCTCACGATGGCACAAGGCGGTCTGAAAATGATGGAGTGAGGTCGCCGGCGGCTGGGGAGTGGACTGGGCCGGGCGGCGCGCGGGTGTGGCTGGGAAGAAATGGCCAAACGCAAGGGGGAGAGAGAGAGAGAGAGAGAGAGAGAGAGACGAGACGAGACGAGACGAGAGGAAACCGAAGGAAATAAAGAAGAAAAAGAAAAAGAAAGGGAAGAAAAAGAGAAAAAGAAAAATAGAGGGAAAGAAATGAGGTACAATCCTCACAACTTTTGGATCACAACTGATTCTCAAAATAACTATTTTTAAAACAGGAAATTAAATAAATCAATATAAACTCAAAACTAGTTAAAGTAAAATATTAAACTCTAACAATAACATTCTTTAAAATAAAAAGCCATTTAATTGCAGAACACTAATTAAAATTATGAAAGCACATTAAAATCATTCCCGATTTAAAAATCGTAAAATAATCTTGCGAAAACATGTTAAATTAAATTAAAAGGCTCAAAATCAAATATTTAATTAAAAAACCCATCAATAAAAAGAACGTAAAAATCGGGGCGTCACATTGGGGATATACGTATTATTGTGGGTTGTTGGAATTTTAATGAATTATGTTATAATGATAAACTCTATAAGTTGTGTTGTTTAATGTTGAATTGTTGTTGACATGTCGAAATTTGTGAGTCTATGGTGGTGGACAGAGGAGACTTAATGTATGTGGTTGCGATTTGAATTGTTTTCGGCTTGGATCAATATGTGACTGTTCGGGTTTAATTTTTGTGTTCCTTTTTGTGTCGTGTGTGACATGTGGGTAGTGGATGTTGTAGTATTGTGGGTTGATTAATTTTTGGATATGTCTATTTGTGGGTTGTTAATCGACTTAACTTGTTATGGGTTCGTACTATTCTATCGTTAAAGTGGTGTAATTTCTATTAGTTAGGTTTATGTGCTGGTGCGGGTTTTTAACATGTGAGAAAATATTTTGTGATTTAGGTTATTGTGACCTGGCTATAATATAATCCCAAAAGGTAGAGAATACACTACAAGGGTGAGGTAAGCGGTGCTCTTGTGCTAGATTAAATAGAATGGATTGAGGTTGATTTTTTGAAAAAGCATGCATGTTTTTGTTACAGATTAGAAACAACCTTGATTATTTTGTTCTGCATTACTCATTGTATCTACAACCTTGGTCATTTTTTCTTCAATACTCATAAAATCAATTTAAGAAGAGAATTTTTTATCATGACTAGTGTAAACATGAGCTATTTTTTATATCTTGTTCTCAATTGTATAAAAACAACAAATATGAAAATGTGTGCATGATTATATGAAGATTATATGAATCTACTGTGATCTGAATCTGTTTAATACTCTGTTATGATATGATATGACATCTGAAAACCTTTAGCATGACATTTTGTTTTTGTTCTGTTCTCACCTTACCATGAGGGCAATATTGTGACCTCTGTTTGGGTTGGCATCAACTTCTCTATTTCTGATGCACCTACTTTGGAAATAAAGTAGTTTTGTACATGGTCTTTTCTGTGTGCACACTTGAAGCTCCAAAAATAATAAGGAGAAGATTTCACATTCTGTTGCTACTCGGTTGGCCACCGATAATTACACAACCCTACCATGGAGGTTAAACATGGACCTTTCTAATGTGATGTTTTAGTTATGCTATACGAAAGAACTTTTGAATATGAATATTCTAAATTGTTGCTTTGATATTTTTACAACATGTTCGTTCTGCATTCTTTTACTGGCTCATATTTACACGCTAGTATATGTTCACTACTTATTGAGTTGTTGATAACTTACCCTTTATCTCCACAATATTTTTAAAGAATTTTGATGGTTCAGCTGGAAATCAAGGGTAGGAAGAATGAGCAAGATTAGATGATAGTAGGAGAATAACTGTCAAAGGGTACAAGAAGTCATTGCAGAGTCCTATTCAGTGGATTTATTACTTTCTGTTGATTTGGGTATTTTGAGACGTGGATACTTTATTGAGTCTTTATGGAGACATTAATTTGTTATGTTGAGATTTTTCTTTGGTGTACTTGTAGATGAACATATATATTTGATTTGAACAAATGAATTTATATTTTATCGAGCCTTTGGAGTATATATATATATACATTTGTGTTAGGGGAGATGATTTTAGGTGACAGGAACTAACTTCCTGGACCTTCGGGTATGGAGCGTTACAGAAATACTACATATAACTTAGCCTACTTTGATCAGGAGTCTTTAAAAGTCAGAATCGAAGTTGGGATCCAACTTAGATCAAAAGCAGACTGCGACTCCGATCGAAGTTTTGGAGTCGAAGTCAAAGTTGAAGTCGAAGGCCAAGGCTCTAGTCAGAGTTGGGCTTAGGCAAAAAGATGCAAATGCATAGATCTGCACTGCTCTAGAAATCGCATAGATTATCCACCCAAACTATCTTTATTCCTTCATGATCATGATTTGTTGTGTTGTGACCTTTCATATAAACCATTGGCTTTCTTTGCAATTACTGATCTGCTCTTCTTCTTCATCCTAATTTGAAAAGCCTCAAAAACCCAAACTCCATTTCACAACTTATAACAATCTTATGACAATTTAAATGAGAAAAAATATATATAAAAGGTGAAACATTATCAACATTTAGAAGAAAGAACCAATCACACCCAAGTAGAAATACATGAGTTCAGATTTCCCATTGATCTTAATATCTTTTAGGCTCCAAAAATAACCAAACAGAGAGACCTAGGCAATTGTTTATTTCCCTAGCAAGTCTCGTGTCACTCAAGATCCAAGCCAAAACCCTTTGTGCTTCGATTTCATGCAATCTTTGACGTAGAAAATCCAACATATATATATCTCAGTCGAAAATAATCCTAGCTCGTATATGCTGACTAGTCCAGATTCGATAGTATCGAGAAGAAGAAATAAGAGGAGAGACAGGATAGTGAAATGAGTAGGGTTAGGGTTAGGGTAAAGGAAAAAGATGAATATATAGGAATATTTAAAAGGCATCGTTTTAAAAGTCTTGAAAATAATAACTCAGCCTACTATCACTTAAATTACATTATAAAATATATTGCAAAACGACATTTTATGTTTAAAAATATATATTGGAATCGAAGTTCAAGAGTCGTAACCGACATAGTTGAAACGACTCTTACTCCAAACTCAACGTTTTCTGGAGTTAGAGCAGATGTCGACCAAAGTCAAAGCGGCGGTGGTTTTGTCCACCCCTAAAAAAATCATAGGTAATTAGTCGCATAAACAGCTTGTTGTTTCTAATAGGCCTAGCCATCGATAGCGCGATCTGTCCTATTATTAAGGACGCATTCCACGATCTACCAGAATCCACTGCCTGCAAAAAATCAAGATGGTGGCTCGGTGTGCTTGATGCAGATCTAATGCCTAAGTCGGCGATATGCAGAACAACTTATCACCAGGATAGTGATCAAGATGATTTGTGTTACCTAAACATGCTTCCTACTTCTTGTATATATAGGAGTAAGAAGGGCATGAGCCATGCTAGCCCCATAACCATATCCAAAGGCACGGTCACAGACAAACCTAGCCGCTGTGAGTTGGGGAAACAAGCTAGCAAGCTCTTCCTGAGAGAAGGCCAATGCTGATTCCAACTCCAACACCTGTTGGTCCCGCTTCTTGACCTTAGCATCGAGATGCAACAAGGCGTCGTTCAGCTTTTGTCGTTTCTCCTCTGCCCACTCCCAGTCTTTCTTCATTGCAGCATGCCTCTGGGAGAGCTCTTCTAAAGCCCCTAGGGTTTCAAAAAGCTCAAGGGCAACATGCACTCAACAGTCTTTGGCAGTCGCCACAGCTTCAGAAAGCTCAGAGCAATGTTGTTTGGCAGTCGCCAATTCCCTTTAGGTGAAAGCCAAGTCCTCCCGAAGACCAGAAAACTGGGCCCGAGCAGAATCCCTCTCTAACTTCAGCAATGTCAACTTGAAACCATTTTGGGCGTAAGCCTCACACGCCCGCATATGCTCATTTCAAATGTCAAATACTTCCTCACAGAGAATTTCTACGTCACCCACCAGTGAGTGGGCATAACCATCTGCATGCTTAAGGAGGATATCTAGTTCAGCCTTCTCGGCTTTCCATCAATCAAACTCTCTTTTTGCCCAGAATGAGAAAACGTGTCTCAACCGAACCTTTTCTTCAAGCTCAGCTCAACCCACAATGATCTAGGTGGCCAGATCATCTACACCCTGAAACAACTAATGTACATACACGCAAAAAGAAAAAAGAGAAGAGAGAGAGAGAGAGAGAGAGGCTGGAAAGTGACTTGTCATACTGGTGAAAGAAAACCTCGCAGTTTGCTAACCATGTCCTCGACAGACTTGCTCATAAAGGGGCAAGAAGAACCTGCATGGCCTTCCACTCGAGGCCCTAGTGTCGGGCCATGTCGGGATCCAAGGGAATAAGAGCCTGGGGCACCGAAGTCAACTTGGGTCCCACCCTTGGGAGAATAGCCAATCTCCTTGACAGAATGAACAAGCTCCACTACCACAGACTAGAGAACAGACTCCCCTCACCCCCATCATGCTTGGAAAACTCCTTTCACGAGGGGAAGATTCTTTTACACCTCCAAAGGTTGGTTCAAAGGGAGAAGGGATAGACACTCATTTCCCACTTGCGTCCAACTAGTGGGTGGGGTCTCGACCCCAGAGACTATAGTAGGCAGGGAGCCAGAGGCGTCTTCTCCCTCACCATGATCCCTTTGAGGGCAACGGGCGGCTAACTCTCCTTGATCTTCACTTTGATCTTCGCCCTGATTTTCACCTTGATCCTTGCCAGATGGCGGTGACGTAGTATCTGAGGGTGCCGAGACCCAACGCGAAGGTAGCACAGATGTCTATTTCTTTATTTTCTCCGCCTTCCCCCAAGCTAGTGGGAGAGATTGAGGAGAGCTCAAAAGAGGGCAACTGATTCAAATCACCAAATTCCCGAGAAGGGAGATCAAAATCGAAAGTAGTAGCCAAGTTGCTAAGCACTTGGCCCATCAAATCCTCAAGGTTGTTAAGGCCAGAAGAAGTCCCGCTTGGCGTTGCGGTTCCAGCAAATAGAAGTGGCATGGATGAAGGTGGCTCCTGAACACGGGTGTAAGCCTTTGCGCCACTTCAACCTTGTGGCAAGGGTGGCACGGGAGTGTTACTGTCCTCGCAACGATGGGTGTCTTCCTCCTCTTGACCAACGACACACTCTGAGTATGAGCGTTTGCTTGTTTTCTTAGGGGGCAAGCCTCTTTTTAGAAGGCGCCACTGCTTTGCCCAAAAACAAACGGTCTTTTACACCTGAGCTAGAAGGCATGACTAGGAAGTGATCGATGTTCATAGGGGTCAAGAGGGCTTCGGTCTAGATGGCATCCTCATTCTCCTGAACCTAAGTGGGGACCATTTCAACATGAGCTTGCTCTCGCTTCAACAAGTCAACGACCATCAATTTGTTGTCTGGTACTCTGCGCAAGTTGGCGCAGACAGGGAATTCGCCTCTTAGGGCTTCATGACTATGAAATTCCCAACCTTGGCCTAAAATGAAGACAAATTTCTTTTGCCATTGTTTGGCATTAGAGTGGTAGCACTCAAATTGTGCTAGGCACATAGAGTGCATGCGGAAACTGCAAATATCTCCCACCAAACTCCTGATTGAATAAACGGCCAAGAATTCTCAAGCAGTCAAATCGGGGTACTGTTCCCTGGTAGGTTCCAAGACCATCCGCCAAACGATGCATCTACACAAAAGAACTCACCAAGTATGAGAATGAAGTTAGGCAAGCACCAACTTCAGGAGGTCAAGAATCTCGCGTAAGGGGAACATGAAGGGAAGTCTTAGGCCATGCGTAAAAGCAAAAGCTGGTAAGACTACTTTCTCGACGAAACTTTCTCTGTCGACAGCGCCCCGATGGGGGAGTTCAAGAGTCACAGATTCAAGGATCTTGTAAGAGCTCCGCAACTTAGGAAGGTCCTTGGGGATGAGGACGGAGAGCCAATCAATGCTCTCAAAGTAAGGAACGTCCCTCTGGATGGACAATTTCGGGGCTGACGAAGGGGTGTCTTGAGTGGGAGGTCATGAGAGCTTCGTTGGGCCATTGCGAATTGGTGACAGCTAGGGTTTCGCACTGAGGGGGAAAGCAGAAACGTGAGATAAAGTGCAAAGACAGTAGGGATAAAGGAGATGGGAATAAATGCTAATGCAAGTAACGGGAAGAAGGGAAATGAAGGTTATGAATGAGTTTGGGGGTGACGGTTGCACAATTGGGTAAAGGAAATCAAAGGGTGTTGACAACATCATCATTGCATTATCTAGTGATATAAAATAAAGGAGAGGTTGGCTAAGTAATAGTGACATGTGTCACTAAAATGTCACTGATGTTTGAAATCTCCAATGCCCGGGAAAATGAATCGCCGCTAAATCCCCATCGAGAAAGGGCGTTAGTCAGGTGCCCACTAGATGATCGCTGTGTTTGTCTAGATTTAGCCTTTATAGCCCATGTTTGAGGTAGCTCAACCAACAAGCGAGGTAGCATCATCAATAATTTAATTCCCTCATGTCCACGCAAAGGAAATTAGCAGGATAACTGAAGGGGCTCGTTTAGCCCTTAATAACGAGCAAGCCCAATTTAGAGGCCCAACCCAACATATGATAAGGATCAAGTCGATGGAGTATTAAAGACTCATACGACCCCATCTTGTAACCTCCAAATAAGGTCGAATGGATAACTAACCCAAGCAGTTTCGAATTTATCCAACATTCTTAGGATGAGCATCAAGTCGAAAGAACATGAAGATAAGACCCAGTGGGATGATCATCGTTATTGTCTATAAACAACCAACTATGCCTATATATACAATAAGTAGACAGCATGTTTAGGTAACACACACTACAAGAAAATCGCCCATTTCCAACGATTTTATATTCGCCGCAAAAGAAATCACCTCAAATGCACCTTAATTGCGACGTTTTTCATTTCGTCACAAAAATCCAATGCGGAATTGGGAAATGCTGATGAAAAATTCACTGTTAGCAAATTTGAGTCGCCGGAAATGAGTAGTTCCAACCATTTTTGAACTCGTTGAAAACAAGCAAAATCCCTTTTTACGGCGAAATTGTATATATTTTTCGGCGAAACATATTTGTAGGGAAAAATCTGTTTATTGGCATCCAATTAATGATTATTTGCAGCGAGAAAAAAGCGCCGAAAATAGTCTGTTTCCAAAATTCAAAAACAGCGCTCATACCCCCAAGCCCTAAAACAAAACTTATTTTCCCAACACCCAGCACCACCCCACCCTCCCCTTCCCAACCCGACCTCTTCCCTCTGCACCCAAGAACCACCATACCCTCTCTCTCACTCTTTCTTTCTCTCACTTCGCTATGTATTTCTTTGCTACAGCCGCCACCCACACCGCTCTCATTCTCTTGGTTGGACAACGCCTCCACCCTCCACGCCACTCTTTGTATGGTTATGATAAGTCTCTGTCTCTATCTCCCTATCTATTTCTCACTCTCTCTTGGGTTCTCTCACATATCATTCATCTCTCTTTGATTCAGTCTAGCTATTGAGGTTGTAGGAAGACATGCAACAGCTAGTGGAGCTGGATTCATCGGCTCTCACTTAGTCAACAAATTGATAGAAAATGAAAATGTAATGCTCTTGATTAATCAATAACACTACTTTCCTTCCATTTTCCACTCACGTAATTCTAATCTCACGGCAACAAGCAAGAACAAAACGAAGGTAAGAATCACGACAAAGAATGATGATCAAATGCCAAATTCCATGATGAATCTTTACAAGAAATTTTTGAGGAATTCCCAACCTCCCAATTTTAGAACTGTATTCGTCAAGATGATTTACATGCAACCATCAACTGCTTTTATACTTGCAAAATGATGAAGAAAACTAAAACACTACATGAACAAGGTAAAACGCAATCTAAAATTCTTAAAAGAAAAACTCACCGTTTCATTAAACAGTTTCTACCAACTGTAGATACACATAAAACACATCGTATCACTAACTCAAACTTTCTATTTACAAAACTCCCCATATTGCTAACTACCTCATTTCCCTTCTGTTATTCTTGTTATTTCCTTCTTCACTTTTCTTCTTCAACTCCTCTTCTTTCCTTCGTAGCCTTGCCCCCAAACACCCATGACATAAAAAATTTAAAAAAAAAAAAATGAGGTCAGCATTTTTTCTTATCATATATTGGCTATGTTTTTGTGTTTATTCATGATTTAAAGATTTGACGTAAAAGGGATAAGTGCTCTTAGAATTTGGACCCTAGATTTGATTTTTTTTATTAATTTCAGTTTGGTTTAGGTTAATGTGCCAAAGCTTGTGCTTGTTTATTTCCTCCTTCACTTATTTGTTTCATTGGTCTGATTTTCTTGTTTCGTTGTTGGGATTATAGTGTTTATTGTAGTGATTATAGTGTTTGTTCATTATCCAATGCTAATGAACAAAGTGTGAATTAATTTACAAGAAAAGATAAAGAATTTTCATTCTTTGGTTGTTTTTGTGTTGTACGTGGTCAATTTTGTTGGAATTGAATTGGGCGAGTATCAATTTTTTATGACCTATGATAGAGTACAAAACTGATTCCAAACTCTAGCTGAGAATAATGATGTAAATGTCTTTTTCCCAAAACATGTTGGGATATATTCCTCAAATATCATGATGGTCAATCACATGCTTGAATACAAGAGATAGATGGAGCTTATTGGTGAAATGATATTGGTTCATACAACCCCAAGCTGTTGGATGATTGGATTTATTGATGTTTTATATTCCCAAGCTTATGGCATTTCTTTATGCAAAAGACTTCTTTTCTAAGTTTGGTACTTGATATTCTTTTTGTAAGCTATGAAGTTCATATATTCCTGCATGTGATTGATTGTTTTATTTTCATTATATGCATATTGTTGTTATCCCCCTCTCATGAATTCTTTGGCAGTACTACAGATGTTGGGGTGTAGGACAAGGGGTTTTTCATTTACTCATGCTCTATTAGGAATCTCTGCTGATGAGCTTCACCTTTGTGGAGATGCAGCCGCTATTCCTCTTATCCAGGAAATACTGAAAGTGACTGGTGATGAGGTTGAGGTAATTTCTGTGTAATTTTGAATCAAGTTATTCTTGTTTTAGTTCATAAAGAATATACTAATGCTACTTTACTTCTCCAGTAAATGGATAGGATATTTTTATTTCCTCAGTTTGATATATCTTATTCTAGGTGGCGTTTTTTAAGTGAATTGTTCTGCCGGATGCATAGTTTTGTACACTGGTCAGGGCAAGTTTCACAGTAGTACAACCAACACACTGGATTATGTTGTGAATCAGGCAAATACCATTGTTGGAAACCTCTGAAATGTGTCAGGTTATCTTGCTGCAGCCAAGGGAATCACAGTGGATTCTATATTTTTGCCATCAAAGGTGCAGCAGAGCATTGACATTATTGAAACAAAGATCGAGTCTTCTACTTCCACTCTTTCTCAGAAGACTTCAGATAATTCAAAGGATATACAAGATGGCCTAGATAGCGTGTAAGTATAAGCTCCTACAACTTTCTTTTAGGTAACATTTATCTATTGTTCTGCTATGCAGAAGACTGGCTCTTATCATTGTTGCGGCTGTCATGCTCTTTTTGGCATTTCTTGGATTTTGTGAGTCTTTTGTTCTCTTTCAGTCAATGCTATTTCATTCTCTTACAGTTATTTTCTTGTTGGTGGTTAAATGCTTGTGATAATTTGAAGCTTAGCTTTATATGGCCTATTTCCCTTGGTAGCAGTATACAGTAATTGATATTATGGAAGCTCAGAATAATGTATAATAGCATCTTATTGCTTTTTAGTGTTGACACCCTTTGAGAATTCACCTTTTTAAGCTTACAGACCAAGAAAAGAAATTGCATAACATTCGAATGTGAGATTTTGTAGAGTACTTTGTTGTTAACTTCAATGATCTTGCTCAACTCTGTGTTTTTTTTCCTTTCAACAAGTCTGGGATTAGTGTTAGTGCAGTTCTTGCGCATACTTTAATACACAGGTGGCCTGCTTTTGGAGGTAGATTTGTTAATGTTGGGCATTTGAATGTTTCATGTATCCTGTTTAATGCATCTTTTTTTTAAAAAAAAAATTTGTAAGGGCCATTTCCGGCGATTTTTAATCACCAGTGATATACATCGGCGATACAAATCAATAAAAATAGTTATTTCTAACTAAATATATTGCTGCAAAAATCCTCGCGACGACCTTTAACCATGGTTTAATAGACTTTTGCGACGAACTTACGGTCTTTTCCGGCAAAAAATAATTGTTGGAAATAATGTTTCCCAACGACGATACCAGCAACCGTAAGTATTTTCCTGGCGTTTGTATTCACTATTTACGACGATTTCAGCTCGCTGAAACATTTCTAGCGATTATTGCTTATTGCTGGTAAAAATATATCGCCACCGATTTTTGGCAACCAACCTGCAGCTATTATAAATTTGTTGGAAAAAAACTTTTTGCAACATTTTTAGGGCTTTTAATGGCAAATTTGTAAGGTTAAAAAAGACTGAATTTCTTACGGTGACAAATATTTTGATCACAATCTTAGTGATTACTTATTCTACATAATATTGACTCATCAAAGATAAATCAGGTGCACCGAGCCACCATCTCTATTCGTTGCTGGCAGTGGATTTTGGCAGATAACACGTCTCTATCATAAGATGCCGAATCTTTGAAAGCTTTAAAGATATTAAACGTGACGGGAATAAACTTACTCCATATGCATTTAAATTAAACTTTTCACGTGCCACGTGGCAAAATTTAGAAAAAAATACAAATAAGCAAAAATTATATTCTTAAGAATATCACATATATTATTTATAAATTCTATTGGCAGGAATTATGTTTTTTTTTTTTTTAATGAATATATTTTAGTTGGTGAGCTAGTTATTTGACCTATTTGTGGAGGACTTTATAGACCATATCGTACGTACGCACGTAAACACGTAGCCACACACTTCAAGTACTTACAGAAAGATCTTACAAATTATCTCTTAAAGCCATGATGTTTCTTCACCAACCAGCGATAGGTACCCTTAAAATCTGGTTCAAGTTGGTGGTCATGGATCGTAGGTAGTTGATCGGTGATACTAGTTGGTCCCATAGAAAATATATATATATATATATAAAATGATATTTATAATCGTGAATTGTGCAACCGTCGCGTAATCATTTTGAAAAAAGTAAATAAAATATGAGACCTACATTAAAAAAAATATTTTTTTAATAATAGACATACTCTTTTTCAAAACGATTATGCACAGTTTATGTATTTTACAGTTGTATGTAAAATTACATAGAGAGAGGTTTACATAGGGATCTGATACAACTGAAAAACTAAACCTAATTTGATAAACAAACTAATATGTGGACGAAGCACATTCCTTACATAATCTCACAGAAAATAATGGAATTTTAATGAAAAAATCATCACAAATCTAGGAGCGAATTGATAGAGTTTAAAAAAAAAAACAAATAACATAGGAAAGATAGACATGAAAGTGGTTTTGATTTAATTTATGTTCGAATTGTTTACATATTTAATTGACGACTGGAAATCAAAGCTGAAAACAGACATGAAAGTGGTTTGGGACAGTCGTAGGTCCGATTATTGAAAAGCCTGGAGAGATTCCGGTTGATATGTCAAAAACGAAGCCTGTGTTTAGATTTGCTGTGACTATCAGACTGACCCGACAATATCTCTGCAGGCGTATAAGGCTCGAAGCACTATGGTGGCCTCTAATGGTGACTCAATGCTTTGGTGGAAGTGGAGGGAGCATTAAGGAATGAGACTGCAGCGTAATAGGGTGGCTCTGGTGGGTACGGTTGGTGTGCTTTTACCTGTCCTTTAATCGTTTCCAATGCAACTGCCAAGCCTTCCCTTTCCTGTCTCTCCATATCTTCCAGCTTCGTCCCCACCACAACTGATAAAGAAAGTAATAAAGTAAGGCATTATTGTCTCTGCTCTCTTTCCATCTCTCTGCCTTTTTCGTCTGCTCTTGTCTCTAATAATCTACCCCAAGATCCTTTTTTGTTCGTCAAGGTTAGGTGGGGCTGCTCACCTTCCTTTTGGAAGGATTCTCTTCTCGGTCCCTTTTCAGTGCTGCAAAGCCATGACTAAGAGGCCTAGAAAATTAGAATAAAATCAGCTCTCTGGATACTATAAACACAAGTGAATCTGTTTCTTATCTTTTTCTCATGGCTAACTCTCCATAGTCATGACTTCATAGTCTTCCCCACCAATATTGAGGAGTTTGCCTCTTATTTGTTCGTTCACTTGCCCAGATGAAGCTCATCACAGGCACAGCCAAGAGTACTCCTCATGACTCTTCTTGCTCTTTCTCCAGGAGGTACTTCCACTGGAAAAAGAAGACTGATGATGAGGATGATGAGGAAGAAGTACTGACCTTCAGCTCATCTTCTCATTTCTGTGAGGAAGGGATCAAAGATGAAGAGTTTGGAATCCGCCTGCCTGCAGAAATCTCTTCTGTGTCATCACCAAGGAAGAAGCAGTCAAATTCTAAGCTCCGATCTGCTCTTACTCTTTTCAGCAAGAGCAGATCAAGCACCCGAGTGATAGGTACCCTTTTCGGGTATCGCAGAGGGCATGCCCATATTGCATTTCAAGAGGATGCCAAGCAGGACCCAGCATTTTTTATCGAGCTCGCGACTCCAACAAGCATCTTGGTCCGGGAAATGGCATCAGGGCTGGTCCGCATTGCGTTGGGGTGTGAGAAGAGAATGGACAGCAAGAAAGGTAAGAAGTTAGTGGAGGAGACCCGGTGGAGGACATACTGCAATGGTAAGAAATGCGGGTTGGCGATGAGGCGTGAGTGCGGGGCTGAGGAGTTGAAGGTATTGAAAGCTGTGGAGCCAATTTCAATGGGTGCTGGAGTGTTACCAGGGAGTGGTAGTGGGAATGGAGCTGGGTCCGAAGGCGAGCTCATGTATATGAGAGCCAAGTTTGAGCGCGTTGTTGGATCTAAAGATCACTCGCAAGCCTTTTACATGATCAACCCTGATGGTGCTGGTGGTCCTGAACTTAGTGTGTATTTGCTTAGAGTTTAGGCTGCCCATTTAACAGCACCACTTTCCTTGTGTTTGTTTCTTCTTCATCTTTTTTGCTTCAATATTTTGGGAAGAATAAATATAGATAGAAGCCACTGTTTGGAAAAGTCATTTTACACACATGATATGGTATCATTTAGACCACACACAGAGAAGATGAAAAAAAAAAGAAAAAAGATCTAAAGGTAGCCACGTAGTGAGTGCAACGAGTGCACCGCTACAGTGGCTTCTACGTAGAATTACTCTTTTGGAAAATGGGCTATGGGCTAAAAGTACACAAAATGCATCATATTCATATTTATCTTATATTTGGAAAAGCCTATTCAGTTTTGATGGCATAATAGTATTGAGTTTTGCCATTAATATGACATTGTAAAATGGAGCTGCTTCATCGTGAAGATCATAGGGCCAAGTTTTTGTTGGATTGTAAGAGTCGTGTTTGTTTATCATCCATTAAAAAAAAAAAAACTTAGAGCTAAATTTAGGTGAAGATCATAATGAAATCCAGACGTTGTCGTTGCAAAGAAAACTCAGCTGTTCTATTTTCCGATGTGGAGAATAAAATAAAATAAGAATTTGATTCATACAGACTAAAAACCTTGTAATAAAATCGATAAATATAAATATAGAGGTAAACTCCAATATGTTCACTTTACTAATTATGTGCCATCTTCCTAGCGAATCTGGTTGCATTTCGAATACTTCTTACCCTTCAAGTCAGCTCCTAAGATTATGTTTGGATGTTGAGATAAGATGAGAAGTTTTGAAAATTTTATAAATAGTGTTAAGATGAAAGTTTAAAATATTATTTTTTAATATTATGATTGTTTTGGGATTTGAAAAAGTTAAATTAAAATTTGAAAAAATTGAATTGTTTATTATATTTTATATGGGGATTTGAAAAAGATGTAATGATGAGATGAGATGAGAAATCTCATCCCTCCCCCCAAACATAACCTAAGTCTTGTTAAGTACTCATGTGCCTCATATGGCCCAACTAGGGGGTAACCGGTTTTGAATATATTTTTAAAAATCACCGGTATACACCGATTTTGAGATTTGAAAAACCAATACTTCACCGGTTACACCCCTAAACCAGTACTTCAGGTTTTACCCGTTCCGGTCCCCTTTTTTTGGTTTATAATATATATATAGTATATACAATATGCCATACATATTTTAGTATATAATAATATAATGATAATATATTGTAATATATTATAATTATATTATAGACTATAGTGATATATCATAGTATATTGTAATATATAGTGATATTGTATTAGTATAACTAATAATACTGTAGACTATAGTGATAATATATAGTTATTTATATAAGATTTTAAAATTTAATGTTATTTCAATTAGTAATTTAGCATATAATACAAGATTATTTATATATAATTATATATATTAGATATAAAAATTATATATCATATAAAAAAATCATATACAAAAAATCTTATATAATATAAAAAATTTAAATATAAATATATTTATATGAAGTAGTCCGGTCCGATATTAGAAAAAGAAAAATCAGAACTGGACCGATTTCGAAAAAAATTAAACTGGTATCGAACTAAACCGATTTAGAACCGGACCGAACTCACCGGTTCGGTTTGGTTCAATCCAGTTTACCGGTTCACTATTTTTTCTTTTTCACCCCTAGGCCCAACAGTGCATCTTTTGGCTTGGCTGAGAGAGACAAGGAATGCACCTCGAGGTAGGCAATAATGGGGCTCCAATATCACATGGACTAGGAATTTGTGATGCATCTACTTGAAAAAATTACTTGTGTTAGTTTAGTGTGTGCAAGTCTCATGCATCTGTGTTGATAAAAAGTTAAACCCATCACCTCTCTTTTATAATGGATCTCACATTTATCAAGAATCTCCCTAAAGTGTGTAGCATTACTCCATCTGCTTATCATATTCTACTATAAAGGAGTACTGCAAACAAGATTTCGCTTGTAAACATCAAACTTGGTGGCGTAAGGGAAGCAAAGGTTTAGCACATATGTAGATGATGGTTTAATGTTAATTTGATTGGAGAGACGATTAGATAGAGATGATTACGTGATGAAATGGCATACTTATCAATTAAGAAATGTTTATATTCATCTTTTTATGTTGCATCTTTATGATGTTGTATGATCATTGTTGGAATTAACTGGCTATCAACAGCTAATTTGAAGTATAAAAGTTGAAGCAAAACAAAAGAAAATAATGATAATCACAGACAGAACATCAAGATTTAAGTGATTCGGTTAAGAGTAAGTCTACGTCCACTAGCGGGGTCGGTCTCAATGAATTCACTATCAACAAAGATGGAATACAAGAGATGAATTACATAATCCTCAATCCCAGGGCCCAAATACACCCAATAAACTCTTAGGAATCTCACAAAAGGATATATATATCTCTCTCTCTGTATTTTGGTTGCTCAAAGAAGAAATACAATGTAATTAAACATGTATTTATAATGAAACGGTGCGGAGCCCTAATTACCAACATTTGCTCAAACAGAGTGTCGAGCGAGGCTTAAGCGAACATTAGGGCTGAGACTCACTCAAGCGAGTGTCGAGCGAACTCTCTGTAAGGTTCCCACTCGAACTGACTGTTGAGCAACTATCGATCTAACAATCTGTCTAAAGCTTCGCTCGAGTAGTAGGATGACCGCTCAACCGAACAAGCTGGAAAGGTGCATTTTCAATTGGAATCAAGTCACCTCTCAACAAAACTCCACCTTGGCTTGAGTTCTATCAAGCCTAAACAAAATCCATTAGACTAAGAGACGATCCCTTCCACCAAATCCCCTAAGGGAATCACAAATCCTGAACACCAATCAAGTCCAAACAAAGGTTGAACTTGTATACAGGAATTGACTTCATCATCATATCTGTTGGATTCTCACTGGTAGCAATCTTCTTAATTGCTATCACACCCTCTATAACAACCTCTCGAAGAAAATGATACCTGACATCAATGTGTTTGGTTCTCTCAAGATACATTTAATTTTTGGTCAAATGTATTGCGCTTTGGTTGTCACAAAACACAAAAATCCCATCTTGTTGTAGTCCCAAATCACTTATCAGATCTTTCAACCAAATGGCTTCCTTTATAGCTATTGTTGCTGTATTGTATTCTGCTTCTGTAGTTGATAAAACAACATTGGCTTGTAGTGTTGCTTTCCAACTAATAGCAGAACCACACGAAGTGAAAATATACCCTGTCAATGATCTTCTATTGTTTAAGTCCCCAACATAATCAAAATCAACATAACTAACAACCCTTGAACTTAAATGGGTTTCTCTATCAAAGACTAAGCCAAACTTCGAAATCCCTTTCAAATACTTGAGTGTCCATTTCACGCCCTACCAATGAACCTTACCTAGATTAGCCATGTACCTGCTAACAACGCTCACTACTTGTGAAATGTCTGGACGAGTACAAACCATTGCATACATAATACAGTCCATTGCACTAGAATATGGAACACTAGCCATGAATTGTTCCTCCTTGTTAGTTGAGATCGGAATGTTGAAAGTTTAGAATTTGTAGCAAGTGGTGTACTTACTGGTTTGGAATTCGACATTCCAAATCTATCAAGGACTTTCTCAATTTACTTTCTTTGGGACAAGTACAACTTTTCAACTTTCCTATCTCTGTGGATCTCCATCCCTAAAATCTTCTTTGCTGCACCCAAATCTTTAATTTCAAACTCTTTACTAAGTTGAGTTTTCAACAAGAAAACATCAAACATACATTTGGCTACATTAAGCATATCATCAACATAAAGTAGAAAATAAATGAAAGACCCATTAGACAACTATTTGGGATAAACACAACTATCATAGCTACTTCTCAAATAACCATGATCAACTATAAAAGTATCAAAATGCTTAGACCATTGCCTCGAAGACTACTGCAAACTATATAATGATTTCTTCAATTTGCACACATGATCTTCTTTACCTTCAACAATAAATCCCTCTAGCTGATGCATATAGATGGTCTCATCAAGCTCACCATGCAGAAAAGTTGTTTTAACATCAAGCTGTTGTAGCTCTAGATCATACAAAGCAACCATGGCAAGCAACACGAGAATTGAGCTGTGTTTCACAACTGAAGAGAAAACTTTATTGAAATCCACACCTTCTCTCTGACCGTCCATCAGTCTTATCTCCTTTCAGTACAATCATGGAGCGCTTACTAACTCTAATAGCTCCACCTTCACCTATGCAGCGAAAACCTAGAGAATTTATAATGCCCAAAAAAATAAGATTTTTTTTCAAATATGAGATATGTTGAACGTTAGAAAAATTCCTGATAATCCCATCAAATATCTTAATCCTAAATGAACCAATCCTAACAATTTTACAAGCTATATCATTCTCCACCAGAACAAAACCATTGTTGACTAGCTCAAAGGAAGTGAATTAGTCTCTCTTGGGATAAATATGAAAAGTACAAGTTGAGTCCATAACCCACTTGTCACCAAACCGACTATTAGAGCCACTAATTGCTAAGACAATATGCGTCGTTAGACTTATCATCAGTAATGCTAACAGCATTGAAGGAAATAGTACATTCCTCCTTGTTTTTCGTATATGACACTCATTCTTGTAATGACATTTAACATTTTTCTTGTTAAACTTTGATTGTGAACTACCCCTAGATTTACCCTTACTCTTCTCTAAACCCCTTTCACTGGATCTATACATGCTAGAAAAACCCTTAATAAACAAACAACTAGCTTGATTATCTGTACCCTTCAAATTCAATTTTGTTCTCAATTCCTTATAATTTGAAGCAAATTTCACATCTGCCAAGGAAATAGTATATTTGTCATACAACATAAAATTCACAAAATTATCAAATGACATAGGCAACGAACACAAAATAATTAAGTCTTGATCTTTTTGTTCAAGCTTGATATCAATATTTTTCAGATCCATAATAATCTTATTAAATTCATCTAAATGTTCAGAGATAGGTGTACCTTCCTTCATTTTGAGCATGTATAACCGTTGACTCAGATACAAACGGGTTGTGAGCAATTTCTTCATATACAAGCTCTCAAGTTTATTCCAAAGACCAGGAATGGTCTCCTCATCAGAAACCTCTCACAAAACTCCATCATATAGCGACAATAGAATAGCACTATGTACTTTCTCTTCTTTTTCTCTTGTCAGTGCAGGAAAATCATCAAACGCATTCTCATCCAAGACCTTTGACAAACCTTGTTGTCACAGCAAAGCCTTCATCTTGATGTGCCATTAACTGAAACTGTTCTAACCATCAAATTTCTCCACTTCAAACTTTGCCCTAACCATCCCTCAAGATCTCCCACAAAGCCTAACGCTCTGATACCAAGTTGTTGGGATTAACTGGCTATCAACGACTAGTTTGAAGTATAAAAGCGGAAGCAAAACAAAATAAAATAACAATAATCACACACTAAACACCAAGATTTAAGTAGTTCAACTCAAAGTAAGCTGACATCCACTGGCGAGGTCGATCTCAATGAATTCACTATCAATAAAGGTGGAGTACAAGAGATCAATCCAAAATATTCAATCCAAAGCCCCAATACACCCAATGAACTCTTAGGAATCTCAGAAAATGATCTTCTCTCTCTCTCTCTCTCTCTCTCTCTCTTTGTATTATAGCTACTCAAAAGTAAAATATAATGTAATTAAGCATATATTACGAGCATTCACTAATTACGAGCATTCACTAATTACGAGCATTCACTCAAGCGGAGTGAACATTAGGGCTGGGACTCGCTCAAGCTGAGTGTTGAGCGAGTGTGGAGCGACGAACTCTCTGGCTGGATCTTGCCTAAGCGAGTGTCGAGTGAACTCTTTGTAGGGGTCTCGCTCGAGTTGACTGTCAAGCAACTATCGATCTAACAATCTGTTTAAAGTTTCGCTCGAGTGGCAAGACCACCGCATGAGCGAACAAGCTAGAAATGTATTTTTTTCAACAGGAATCAAGTCACCTCTCAACAATCATCATACCAGGTGTCAAATGAGAGATAAAGAAGCTCAAAAATAAAACCTGTAAAATGAAGGAATGAAGGATCCTTACGTTAAGTAGTTTCAAGAGGAATCTTTGAGGCCTAAATGAATTCCAATCAACCAAGTTGAGGAAAGATTGAGTTAAATAAATTATTTTTTAATTTTTACCTGAAGTCATTATTTTCTAAGTTATATTATGTAATTTTAGAGTACTACGAATACAAAGTATTCAAATTCTATCATTAAATAACATATTATTAAAAAGTAATAATTATGTCTACAATTTGAATGACATAATATAAAAGAATGAAAGTACACATCATCTGTATTCCTAGACTACCAAATAATTTATCTTGTCTTCTTTTTAGAGCCCTAGCCAAACTAAAACATTATACATCATCCGTGCTTTATCTAAACTCATACATGAAAATGTTCTACTCAAATTGACCTCATACAATCCAAACAACTCAATTTGAGTTTCAAATCAAGTTCGAACTTCATTTCAACCAATATTCAAACTTAACTCAATTGCAACCCTAAGCACATGAACCACTACATACCAGCAAGGTGTTCCTAAAATCTTGATATAAGTTTTTATACTATATGTGAATTTGGTTGCATATGCTTTACTGTTGTGCAAAACCCTTGTTGTTTCGACTCTGTCTGATGCCCCCCCTGATTTAAATTTCAATTAAGTCAAAAAATTTGAAATTCAGAGTCGAAGATTAAGTCCTAATCCTAAAATAGTTGGAGTCAGAGCCCAGAGCCCTATTGAGCTCTAATGCTCCAATTCCAACATCGATAAAAAGAAATTAAAAGGACGTCGTTTTGAGTATAGGGTTGAGAAAATTGTTAAATAATAGAATGAAATGCCGTCATTGTATTTAAATTAGAACACCATCATTTTATTTGGTGCTTAGATCTAAAACAACAACCCCCCTCTCTACCCCTCAATTTCATAGAGTCTAATTATACATGCTCACCATAAATTCTATGGATGAATTTCTTTAAACTTTAGAAACGTCGTGGAAACCACATAAAGTTCTTACAAATCAAGCAATCACGTAGGTTTTAGTCTATCTTTCTTACCCAGTTTGGTGACAGAAATGTGATTTTCTTTATTTGAGATATGTAGGAGTATAGGATTGAGAAACAGTTTGCACCATTAGTCTCAGATAAATATTTCTGATTTTACTGCACAATAAAACGATTTTTATTTTCCAAATGATAGTTATTCAAAAATGCATTTTAATTTATTCAATGCACTTAGGAATCAAAATTGGTGAAACAAATTGCATGCCTAGTTTAATAGGATTATTTATAAGTTTATGGTGCAAAGTTATTTTCACTATTTTTGAAGTGAATAGTAACACCTATGTTAGCACTCAGTCTAGTCGTTTTTAAATCACAGTGTAGATTGTCCAAATCAGTCTAGAGAAGTTTAATTTGGACACTTGACAAAATCTTAGCCACACTTAATTAATAGTTTAGTACAATTGACACCAAGAGGAACCATGAGATGGAAATGTGAAGGAAATGAAGGAAAATCAAGCATTGCGATCATGTCACCTAAGCTAAACACTATTACATCCAACCATCCATTTTTGTACCAACCCAAAGAGGATTTCAATCCTATTGAAACTCCAAATAATTGATATCCAATGGAAACCCCAAATACATTGTCGAAACTGACATCCTAAAAAGTTTTCCCAAACTCCAAATGGTTTCCCAAACCCTAAATGTGGCCAGTTTTAGCCTAGTGTTTAATCGCTTGATTAAATCACTTTTACACGCTATTAATCATTCAAATTCGTGTTATTAATCCCTCATCTATTCTTTTATACCATAGTATTTTTATTGAACGAAGAAAAATTAGATTTGGACTTGTTAAAAACCAAAACCCTATTCAAACCCCAAATGAGGCCCAATCAGTTTAGCCCCATTAAGGCCCACCGAAAAAATCCATCTATGCAAGGATTCTTCAAGAAGTTTTCCTAGTTCCATAAGTCTACTTTCAATACCCATATCAGCCCCAAATAGAAGTTGATGGGAAGACAATCAGCTACCTCACCATCACCACATCACACAACAACTCCAAGGCTAAAAACCGTGTGTTGTATAGCCCATGATTTTGACCATGGTTTTGGCTGATAACACATCATAAAATGGTCACCCTCATATCCTCTCTGAGCCTCTACTTCATTATATGAATCATCCATGGCTTTTCCCTTGGGCTTTTGTCACTTTTGATTCACTTTCTTGGAGAGAACTCAAGGAAAGACTTCAAACAATTTTTCTAGCTATTTTTGCTTTATTTTTTCGAAGCCATTGTAGGTTGGTTCTCACAAAAATCTCTGCATATAAATTTCTCCTATTTGAGTATAGTTTCCATTGATATATTTTGTGTGATTTTCCTTGAACATTGGTCGGTGAAAAGTCTATTTAAGCATGCAACAGTCATATTGGACGATAATCTGGACAATGTGTGATTCTTTGATATGTTTTATGAAGTTCTTGACAGAATATTGGTCTAATCTTTTTATGGTTTAAATTTAACATGTTAACATGCAATTGTGATGTGGATTTGTTATATGTTGAAAGTTTTTAGTAGGAGTTTTATATGAATCTAGAAAGCTATAAACTGGAGGTGTAAAAAGAGTTTCTATTTGGAGAAAGCTTGGATCGTTTGTTATGAAAACATGCTCTTATGGTCTTGATATTCACAAATGTTATTCTTAGAACTTTTATCTATGCAGTAGAAATTTATTTTGAAGATTTATGATTGTGATCTTGAGAAAATGAATTTTTATGCATGCTAAGGTCTGGTTGGTACACAAACTTGAGGTTCACGAATTGTGTTGTGTTTCTATGCAATTTCTTTCATATGATCTTGAGTTTAATACTTAGATAAATTTTAGTACTCGAATATAAAGCATATTCTGTTGTTTCTTGATGGTTTACTTCATGAAAAATTCAGATATAGTGGCTTGACCAAAAACCAAAACATGTAGTACTCGATTTTGGAGTAAATGTGCAAACCGATTGTGTTGGATGATATTTTTTGACTTTTGTGGTCTTTGATTTATTTTTCCAACCATGGTAATCCTTAAGATTGATGTTAAAAGTATGTTTTTTAACTTTTGGAATTCTTGGAGTTGATATGAAAAATGATAGACCAAGAACATCAAGAGTTGTTCTTTATGGTCAAAAGACTTGATGTTTCAGCATGAAGGAAATTGTGATATTTATGATATTTATTTTTCTAATATCCTAAAATGATATTAAAGCATAGGATGTGTTTTTTTGTATGTTGCGCGATTCGGTTTTAGCTTGAAAGTTAGAGTTTGAAAGAATTACAACAAGAATCAAGGATTTTAACATTTGTATGTTTCGGCCTATGCTTGGTTTTTATAGCTATATTGTGTTTTAAATTTCTCTAATTTGACATTTGGATTTATGACAAAATTTACATGATTAATGTCAATTTTGGTGAGTTTTGGAGTTCAGACTCGAAATTCTTAAATTAGGAAAAAAAGTGATCATTTCCCACATATAGAGGGGTAAAATTATAATTTTTCAATGAGTTGGTGATTTTATATTTCTAAGTATGTTAGTGAAGAGTTTCTAAAGTTTAGAAATATTTTCTTACAGTTTTCGTTATTTTGCGCTTTATTCTATCACGCTACAATCACTATAAGTTAGCATATAACTTACTTTCAAGATATCTATATGTGTATGGTGGTAAGAGAAACCATCATTTATGTTATATATGCATATGTACATATTTTGTTAGGTCATACCATGATTTACTTACCGTACATATTATCTATTGCAAGTTGTGCCACGTTGTGCCATACTTAACTATTGCTAGTCACGATTATACCTTATTTATCTATTATGCATCATGTCATGTCAAATCACTAGTCTCATATACACATCACACCTTATGAAGCTATGTTATCTATCGTTTTATTTCATGTCACGTCATGTCTCGAGTATAGAGTATGTCGCGAAAACAATATTTACAAGTCAGCCAAGTCTTTTATATTTTTCACAACCTTTATGTGCTAGGATGAGGTAATATTCTAGTTGAACTCTATTGTTCACGCTAGAGTATTTAAACTAGTGTGAACTTCCCTGTGTTGACTAAGTATCGTCAATAGGATTGAATGGAGCCTAAGTAACTAGTCGTCGGAGCAAAGTTAGACACCAACGCCAATGGTGCCAACCACAATTCACGTTCATGTTATACATACTCAAGCAGGTGCAGACACCTGTTATGGGATGCATACATTACGTACACACAACGGGCGCATATACCCGTGGTATGATGTGTATATTAACGTACTCACAGCTGGTACAGGTACCTGTGATGTGATGCGGTATTTACAGGGGCACACGGTTCAGGGGGACCTCTGTAGCATCTACAGTTCATGTTTAATTAATCAATTATTTATGAACAAGATTCCAAGTTGCTATTTAGTTCATGTGCAAGTTCAGCTTCAAGTCTCAGTTTTATGTTACGTTATTTCACGTACATTTCAATTCAGTTCATGTTAAGTCAAGTTATGTCAGCTCATGTCATGTTGTTTGCCAAGTAACGTCACATTTATTCGTGTTCATGTTAGCATTCATATTTTCACTATCATGCATGCATTCTTACACTATCGATTTAAGTTAATTTTTAACCTGTTGAGATTTGAAATCAAATCTCACTTGGTAGTCCTAACTACCATTCTCCCGGAATGGTAAATCATATGTCAGGATAAGGAGATAGAGCAGAGGGTTGACTGGAGGAGGTCGACTAGGTAGCAATGCAACAACTTAGAGTTCATCACTTCGATGCTCCATTTTATCGATAGGCTTTTGGCCTAAGAGTTATATTAGTCTTGGCATGTACTTAAGGAGCATTGTCTCCAATACTCATGATGTTACAAATTTTTTGGACATACACTGTAACTTTTGAAATGTATGTTATCTTAAGATTATGAAATATGTTTGGACGTTCAGAATATATCTTCTATGGTACATAAAATTTCTCAAAGAAAACAAATTATCCGCTATGAATATTGCATACTGTTAAATGCACGCTAGGTGCATTGCATATTTATTAATCATGAATGGGGGCAAGTAACCTTGTGTTGCATGTCTCAATGCTTCAGATTTCATTCGATCCCAAGCGTAATCTGGGGGCATCACACTAACCCTCGGCCCCAACTTCCCTCTTCCCTTCCCCTCTCGCTTTTATCAATGCCCACCCAACCCCACCCTTGAGTTTCGTGCCTAAGCAATTATACACCATATATTCCTCTTTGTCGTCAGTCTTGTGATGCCTTCGAGTAGCCGTGCAGCTTCGGTCTCAGTAAAATCATTCCAATAGCTACTCCGACTTGAGACCCCGAGTTTAATAATTGAACCAATCAAGCAATAGGTAGAATCCTAAACCTAGTTACTAACTTATACAATTAGTCAATTTCTCTGCTTAATTTTATTAAATTAGCATATGTTAGTTACAATAGCCTAGGGTTTGATTTTTGGGGTTTAGTGGTTTCATTTGTGGGGTTCTCAGTTTTTTAAGCTCAAACCATTTGTTAATAATTAATGATTCTTAGGGTACTATTTTTTATGTTTGTGGCGTGTGTGCACACGGGCACACACACACATATATATAGAGATTGCACAGTTGAACAATTGTATGCACTGCAAGATAAGTAAGGACTTGGTGACTAGCGATCAAAAGAAGTTGAGTTGTGAACAATGACTGTGGAAGATAGTACGAAAACTAAGAGGCTAGCAACCACTCAATACAGCGATGAGAGAGTGAGAGAGTTTACTGCAACTATAATTATATTGGATGAGATGCCCTTTTCCACTTGAGAGAAAATTATTTCATAATTTAATAGAAAATCTTGAGTCTCAATTTTCCATGCCTTCATGATATACAGTCATACAAAATTTTTTAAAGACACATGCAAATGAGAAGGCTCGTATGAAGGATATGTTTATGCCAAGTGGGCAAAGAGCTTCTTTTACCACTGATACATGGATCTCAACTTAGAACTTAAGATATATTGTATCACAACCCATTTTATTGGTAGTAAATGGATGATGCATAAACAAATTCTCTCATTTTGATGATTTCAAGATCACAAAAAGGTAAGTATTGAAAGGAAGTGGATGATTGCATGAGCGAGTGGGGGATTAAAAAATTTCTTACCATCACAATCGACAATGCGAGTGTCAATGACACCACAATTGAATGATTGAAGAGGAATCGAATGGTCAGTGAAGATACAATTTGTGATCACTAATTTATACATGTTAGGTGTTTTTCTCACATTATCAATCTCCTATCAACAAGGGTTTAAAAGAAGTTGATGAGTTCATCATCAAGATCCACAAATTGTCAAGTACATCAAGTCTTCCTCCCAACAGTTTGACAAGTTTAAGTTGTATGTCAAACAACAAAAAATTCTTTGTGATAGTATGTTATCTTTGGCAATTCCTACTATATGGGACTTGACATACAATATGTTGGATGTGGTGAAAAAATACCATAGAGCCTTCTAGAGGATGGAAAAGGAAGATGGACAACTCTATCATACCTTGTTTGAGGACACATCGGGGAAAAGATGGCTCAGTAGGCCAAACTTTCATAATTGGGACAATGTGAGGTGTTTTGTCTTTAGAATTATTTCATATTGTACTGACAATTTATACTTTTGGAAACCATCGGAGCTTTATAAGCAAAGAAGTTGTGGAAGTCATGATAGGTTGTTGAAGGGTATGGCTATGAGAATTTAATCTATGTATGATAAAAATTGGAGAGATGTTGCAAAAATAAACAAGTTATTACTTGTGGCTTTGATTCTTAATCCCTAATATAAGTTGGTTATTGTAGAATTATGGATAAGGGGCGTCCTTGGTAATAAGAGGGATAATGAGTTCATTACAACCTTGAAGAAGGATATTGAAGAATTATATTGCCATTACAATAATATTGGTCTAAATGAGATGTAGGATCTGCTATCACCCCAGAGGTGAACGGACTTGCTGTCGAGGTGAACGGACTTGCTGTCGCCCCAGAATCTCCAATGGGGACCCTGATACCATTGGAGAGAATCAATGGAGTTGCTAGAAAACTAATGAGTTTGGCGTTGGTGCCTTGTGTAGAGGAATGTCTAGAGTCGGGATTGCAATTGGATACTGTGTCTGGGGATAATGTTGCTCCTATGGTCTCTCTTCCTCCAATAGCGGATTGGATTCTGCCTAAAGTTAATGAGATTGAGTAGTTTGTGGAAATTTCACATGGAGGATGTGAAGATCAATTTAAAGAACTAATCACTAGGATTGAGGCAAGCCACATGCTTGAAACTAAATCAAGTTTCAAGAAAAGCAGGGAGTTCTAGCGTCTTTCTTGGGCAATCAACTACGACGCTAAGTATGGTAGCTCAACTAGAGGGACGTCTAAAAGGAAGGTATTGTGAAAACAGAAACAAGGAGTTGGGGTTGGGTTTTCGGGTAGAATTTTAGTTCTACGGGAAACAAGGGGTTGGGGTCGGGTTTGGTGTATTTTGGGTTATTTTTTGACAAGCTTTTTGGGCCATTAGGGACTTCTAATATGGGCAAGGTATTTTCTTGTATACATTCAGTGTATTTGGTTACTCCTTTTGATATATATAATATTTTTACTTATAAAAAAAAATAACATTGATCGGTCTTCAAGCGAAGTTAGGAACCCCCCAAGTGTTGGTGGAGCAACCAAATCTACTTCATTAGATGACACACATACCTTGAGATCATTAGTTTTGATGCGAAGATATCATCTAATCCGAGCATCATACAATATCATATAAAGTGTAAATATGATATTAAATTATATTTTGTGGAGGTGTTAAGGCACCAAGTGATCATTTAATATCTTAATTTAGCAGAAGGTTCATTCCACCAAATTTCTAGTCCTTTCCTGAGTAGCCTAGGATGTGTTTTGTCATTCCTTCACTACGGTTGCCTCCAAGTTGGATTTAGCATCGAGGTTGTGTGTTGGACTCTTATCGGAGTTCATTGGCTCCAAGAACTGTAGAGTCCCTTATTTGTTTGCAAACTTGACTAAGGTCTATGCCTATTGGGATGGTGTTGACAATGCCAAGAGATATAGGCTTGAGTTGAGTAATTAACTAACTTTTTGTGATGGTAGTTTACTAGTTTTAATGACTAATTAGATAACTTTATATTTTCTTTATTCTTTAACTTATATGAGATTAATTTATTATTTTATAATTTATCTTCTTTTGTAGAGCTATCTATGAACCCCATAATACTTTGGACTAAGATATATTGTTTTAGTTTGGTGGTGTATTCTCTAATTGGTTTTTTTTTTTTTTTTTTTTTAAAAGAATGCTGGATATTTGGAAAGTTGGAAACTTGGGAAAGTGAAGATGACCTATCTTATAGTTACTAGTTGTGGTAGTTTAACTTTAAACTGCTTAATTATGATACTTTTGTAGCTTTTTTTACTTGGTTGTGTACAGTGACTATGTGGTGTATTGTCGTTTGATTGTGGACTGTGTAGTGGTTTAGTTAATGTGGACCAATGGGAGGGAGTTGATATTCGATTTCAATGATTTATAGTCTAGTTGTGGGCTATGTAGAGGGTAGTCAAAGTTGTCAAGTTGATTTGTTGTTGGAGTCTAGACCCTCTAATGGTCTAATGGTCCATTTGTTCATTTGTTATATTCAACTACAAATAATGTGTTAGTGGGGGATGTTTGTAAGGGTTTGCATTGTCATATCATGTTGCATAATTGTGTTCTAATTTTTATGATTTTAGAATTGATGGCTATGCACTAATAAGTTAGTACTATATTAGATAATTGATGGATTTAGATTGTGTTATAATTATATTATGGGTTTAGAATATCTTTGATGACTATGGACTTATGCATTGTGTATGTCTTTTGAGGAATTTATATTATTTTGTGTAATAATTTGGTATTTGGTAACTGGTAGCATAGAAAGGATAAAAAAAATAATTAAAAATGTTGAAATATAAACAAATGAGGCCTAAAAACAATGCAGATCGAGTTACAAAAAAGAGATACACAAAGGTCGTGAACATGCTTTGCATAAATCTCGATTCATTAGCTCACTCATATTAACACATGTTATAAATACATGATGTTATTATATATGCATATAGTTTACTATATATATGATAGATTACAGCCTAGTTGCCCCAAATCATCATGTCATATCAGTCCTTACTTCTACTGTAGTTTACTCGCATTGCCAAGTGAGATGAAGTGAGATATGGCCAGACAATTTGTATTTCATTAAAATACCTTGGAAACTATATTCAATTTGATATACATGATCGAATTACTAAGGCTCTGTGTGGTGCCAAATTGTTGGTAACACCAATGCTCTTCACAACTTCGGTATTCAACAGCTCACAATCATAAATATAAAAGAGCTGCCAAAAGACGAGGAGACAAGAAAACCCTTTACACAAAAATTAAGATTATCATTGAGCTTTTCCTTCTCTTCCACACACTTCTCACGTTGTTAACATTACCATCACGATTTCCAATGAAGGAAAACAGAAAGGGACCCAAAAAGTATTGAGATAACTCTAACCCATCTAACTCATCCTTGAGCTGTTTCTTCTTCCCCACCACTTTCTTTTCAAGACAGCACCATCTTCATTTCCAAGCTTATATAAAATTACCTTTGTTTCCCTTAGTCTTGCCCCATAATCCTTCTTCCAAGCTTCAAACATCTGCTTCAACCTCCTAAGCTCCCGGTCTGGATTCAAATTTGCATCGACTTGACCAGATTTTACCTCCACCAAGAACTTGGCATCATCACCAAATACTTGACTCCTCTGCTCAAATTCTTCAGACAACCGGCTTATTACACTTAAACTGGCACTCATTGGCCTCAGCCCATTGCTCTCAACTTGCTTATGATTACTACCCATTTCCGAGCTGTAGTCTCTGTCCTCACTTGCATTTACTGATGCGTCAGAGTTTCTACTTCCAGAATCATCAATGACTAGGCTCCTCTTTGCAATGGAGATGCTAGATTGTAGGGATCTCATTTGCTTCTGCCACACTTCTTCCATGGATTTCATTTTCAACTCATATTCAGACCACCGACTCTCATACTGTTGGAGACGCTGGTGAAGGATGTCATTTTCCTCTTCTTTTTCTCTTAGAGAAGCCTCAGCCTGAAGAACTCGGCGCTGCAATTCAGCAAGGAAAGAAGACTTCACCAGCACCTCGTCTGACTCGTTAGCCTGTTTCGGATTCATACTTGTAAACTCTTGAATTAAGAAAAAAACATGGGGTACTCAAAAAAGTATTTCATGCAAAGTCTTATATAATACTAGAACAGCATCAAGAGCCAAGCTGTCCATTCAAGATTAGCAAACATTTTTATGAGGAGAGTAGTGATTCCATGTGATTTTCTTAGGGATAAAAAATTGATCCATATAAATGGGATCTTAATATCAAGTATTTCCTTTTGGGAACAACTTGGTAGCATAAAGGGAGATAAAGAATGGCAAATACAGCGTCGAGTGATTTTTTGTTTTGTGAGGACAAAAAAAGTAATGATTCTGATTCTGGCAAACCGGCCCACTAGAGCAGAGAAGTTATAAATATAGTTTAGAAAGAGAATAGAGTCAATGAGTAAGGAGTACCTTCATCCCCCCCGATTTCAGTAATCCTGAATCTCTCGAGCATCTTCTGACCAGCCAGCCTCGAATAACTGCCACATGATCAACAAAAGCATGAATATTTAGAAGCCGCAGCATCAAACTCAAGCCAGTAGAGGCTAAAACGGGGCTCAACTTTCATTTGAATTGACAAACACAGTAGTGCAGACTCCGCAACAGTTACTAATTTCAAATATAATCAGGTACTCCCAACCAACTTAGACCAGATTAACTACCCAAATTGAACCCATTAGATGTGTCTCTAATAACAACGCTATCACCATGATTGAGAACATAAAATGGATTGCATTACTGAAACACACCCTTGCAGCAGGGTAGATTCTTCCTTGCTCGGGCCTGCACCTCCAACCCCGATGAAGTCAGAGCATGCGGAGGTAAAAATGTAAGTTTTTGTACTTCTATTTTTCTTAATTTTTCAATGGAAGCATTATAGATTAATTTCATGTTGTTGTGGGGTTTAAAAGCACAGAGGTCCTTGATTTAACATAAAAAAGTTATATCTTAAAAGAACAAAACACAGGTTATCTATGTAAATGCAATCAGTGATGGCTTCAAGGACCAATTCATGGCTCTTCTTACAGCCATAGAGTCTGGTCAAACAAACTCAGAAAATGAGTTCAGTTCAGCAAAGAAAAGAGCCAGAGAACTAAAAAGACTCAACTGGACAGTTAATTACAAAGCTCGAGAGAGAGATGTTCGGGCCGTGCAAGATTGAAAGGAAGGGCAACAGATGTAGTTTTATGAAGCCAAAAAATCATTTCGTGGTACGTGACTACTTATTTCTTTTATAAGATAATTTTGTATGAATATGAAAAATGGGTGTTACCCTAGTACATAGGAAGCATACAAGAGATCCACCTAGTTAGCAAAAGGAAAAGACACTATAAATACTTCAAACATTGAAATAGAATGAGCTGCACTATTTCAGATCACTATCCACTAATAAAGGGTGATAAGAAAGGATAAATTTCCCAATAAGTGATGATAGGGAAATTTCAAATCCTTTTGGGGGTTATAATGCAGATGTTTATCAGATTAGCATTTTCCTAGGTCCTTGTATTTTTTTATTGGGCTTTTTTGTGGGTGCTCAGAAATTTGTGCCCTTGACATATCACATCTTCAGTTTAAAAATGATCATTTGTTATCTTGTGGGGTTAACCCAAATCACCTACGCTATGTGCATGGTTTACTCTTGTGTTCCAAAGTAGCATCCAGGTTGAAGGTTAATCTAGCTAAACTGATTTGGTTCCACTGTGTCAAGTTATTAATGTGGAAAGTCTAGATGGCATTGGTATCTAGGGTACAGGGTCTCCTCTTTACCATAAGGTACCAAGGCATTCCTTTGGGAGCTACATTCAAGACAAAAGGCCAAGAGAAACTACAAAGAGACATATTGTGGAGCGGGTTAAATGAAGAGGTCATATTTCACCTAATAAATTAAGGTAGTTCTCTGGTCCATGAGTGTGGGTTGGGAGTGCAAGACCTGCTCCTGTCTAATCGTGCACTCTTGGGGAATGGTTTTGGCACTATCAGAATGAGGAAAAGTCCATGTGGAAAGTTGTAATAGATTCTAGGTACGGATACATGTGGGGTCTAAGGTGTTCTAACGAAATCCATGGACCTCAAAGAACTGGTTTACAAAGAGACTCGGAGGTAGGAAATGGATCCAAGAATAGATTTTGGCATGATTGGTGGCGTGCAGATAGGATTCTCAAGAAAACGTTTGTGCTCATATATACTGTTGTTCGTGCCAGGGATGCTTCTCCAACAGATCATTATGAGAGCTCAAGACTGGGAGACAGAGCCTTCATTGATGTTTTAATCAGTTGATTCCACTTGCTTGGGAAGAGGAGTTGAACATTGAACATCCTTCTCTTGGAAAGAGCCTAAAGAAGTTTCAGTCTGTTCTTTCCACAACATCATGATAACCATCCCTTTCCTTTGAAAACTATTTAGTGGACTAAGGCCCCTTAGAGAAGAGCAGCATTGTTTGCATGGACATTAACTCTAGGAAGATTCTCCCATAGATAATATAACGAAGAGATGCATTGTGGTAATTGATTGGTGATGTATGTGCAAAAGGAGTGGGGAATCTTTTGACCATCCTTTAATCTATCCAAGATGGTTAATGCTTTGGGTAATGACTTCTTCAGACGGGTTTGGTTTGGCTTGTATTATACCCAGAAGAGTAATGGGCCTTCCTTCACTAAAGCAGATGGTTAGGAGAATGCCACAAATTAAAGTAATGTAGAAGATGGTTCCCACTTGCCTAGTATGATGTATTTAAGGGAAAGGAATGACAGGAATTTTCAGGAGCTCAGAACCTAATTTTTTCGGAGCTTGTTCTTAGCTACAACTCCGATATGATTATTCTTTCATAACCAAGCAACTATTCATATTGCCGTCAAGCCTTTTTTTCATTAGGACCAAGGATATTGAGGTCGATTTTCACTTCATTCTAGATACGATATTAAGCAAAGATATTTATACACTAATTGTCAAGTCTAAAGACCAAATCGTAAATATGTTCATAAAGATTTTGGATCATAATTGGTAAGATATTTTTTTTTTTCAAGTTGGACTTATATGATATTTATGCTCCAACTAGAGAGTGGACTTATATGCCTTGTTGCAATGAAGCATGCCCCAAAGGACATAATAGCCTATTGCATTACTTTTGCAATTTATACAATTCAACCCCGGGAGGTAGAAGGGTAACTATTCCTCTCTGACATGGTAAGCCCTGATCATGATATCATGCATTAAAGGAATTGGTTTGACAAATTAAGAACTCTAATATTCTTACCTGATTGTATCACAATTGAAGCATCATGCATACTCTTCAATTTCCTCCTACCAATCTTTGTTTTCAACTGCTTTTGTATTACAATAGCAGCTTTGTGTCTCTGAAGCAATACTGCATATTCCTTTCTGCTTTTGTCTCCACGAACAACTGCATTGATAGATGTAGCAATATCAATTCTAACAAGCACTTTAAGTTTCTGCTAAACAGATGAATCATTTCAGAGAAGCAGAGTATGGAAAGGGGACTACATGACTGAAGAGTGGCTATTCCTCTCCCAAGTTCCTTAATGTATTGGCGTGCTTGGTGCCCTCTGAAGCAGCTTTGAACCCGTAAAACACCATGGAGGGTACGGTTTCTCGTGTCCTCCAGCACCCCAATCTGCAGCATTGTCCTCAAAATTGTTATATTGTAAACAGTATATACATGGATTCATTCTCACAATATCGTACCAACCAAGCCAATGTTGAAGTCAGCCCTTCAATACCAGCTAATGATAACTAAGTTTAATTTTCAATTAATTCAAGTCGGCTTCATGAATCATTTTAAGTATTAATGGAATTCATCGGAATTGGCTGCATGAAATCTCACCTTCATATTATCCAAGTAATCAATAACTTATCTCACCTTCTAGATATTTAGGGTGTTTAAGAAACCTATCTGCCCAGAGATCAAGGGTGACAACATGACCTGTTCGGTTGCTGCATTTAATTCCTTCCCACTTGCAACAATCTTTGTATTGTCCCAAGAAGACAACCAATTGGAATCATCTAAAAGGTGTTGTTTGAATTGGAGGAGTGCTTGTTCTTCTTACACTAAGCATCTGACTTTTGTCAACGGAATTAGCTGGCCATTTAAAGTCAGCAGATTCTATGCCTTGTACAGCTTTGACAGCTATCTTCTATGTTTGTAAATCTTTTATTCTTTCCTTAATTAGGCTATACTAGCTGTAGGCTATCTTTAGACAGATCTGTATATGGTAGTTTAGCTGATTTTAAGGGCTGAAGATCAGCTTGTATCCTATATACAATGGGAATTCTCCACCAAGAGAAACATACTTTTGCTCAAAGCTCTCTAAGTTTACATGGCATCAGAGCCACAATTCTGAATCCTCATGTGTCTCTTGTCCAACTCAGCCCTAGTTCAGTCCCTTGTTCTCAGTTATTCTCAATCAAGTTCTCTCAGCCTCATGTCTTAAGATAAGTCTGATGCCTTCTTGGTTCGTTTTAATGGCAAAAACTACTCAGCCTAGGCCTTCCACTTCATGATATTTGTCAAAGGCAAGGATCTATGGGGCCATGTTGATGGCAGCAACCCTGCTCCTGACAAAAACAAAGACAAGGATCAGCACGCCAAGTGGGAGGCCAAGGATGCTCAAATCATGGAGTGGATTCTAGGATCTGTCGAATCCAACATCATATTGAACCTTCGACCCTTCAAGACTGCAGCCGAGATGTGGACTTACCTGAAGAAGCTCTACAGTCAGCACTACACAGCTTGTCGGTTCCAGCTTGAACATGACTTGGCCAATCTCCAACAAGACAGTCTCTCTATCTCTGATTTTTACTCTAGCTTCATGAATCTTTGGGCTGAATATACTGATATAGTCTATGCTACCTTACCTCTCAAAGGTCTTAGTTTTGTTCAATCTGTCCATGAAACTACTAAGAGGGATCAATTTCTCATGAAATTGAGATCTAAATTTGAAGGCACCAGGTCTAATCTTATGAACTGAGAACCTGTCCCCTCCTTGGATGCATGCCTCAATGATTTGTTTCGTGAGGAGTAGCACCTTCTCACTCAAAACACCATGGAACAACGTAGATCCACCTCTGTTCCCGTGGCTTATGCAGCAGAAGGCAAGCCAAGAGGCAGGGACATGAGCACTGTTCAATGCTTTTGTTGCAAAGGATTTGGCCATTTCGAATCAAATTGTCCCAAAAGATTCTGCAACTACTGCAAAAAAAAGGATGGCCATATTATCAAGGAATGCCCTACCCGACCCCCCAACAGATCTAAAACAGCATATACTGCCTCAGTTACCACTTCTAGTACTGGTAGTTCTGTGGATACAGCACCTCTGACACAAAGTGCTCTTGCTCCTGTTCAACCCGTGACCCTGAAATGATTCAACAAATGATCATTTATGCATTCTCCTCTTTAGGACTTTCAGGTAAACCCTTCTCTACATCACCTCCTTGGTACTTTGATTCTGGGGCTTCCCATCATATGACAAACAATGCTCATTTCCTTACCAATATAAACAAATATTCTAGAAATCTCAAGATTCATACTGCTGATGGCAACCATTTACCTATCACGGCCACCGGTGATGTTTCTCCTTCTCTAACCAATGCCTTTGTCTCTCCTGGTCTTACCACTGATCTCGTTTCAGTCGGTCAGTTGGTTGACAATGATTGTAAAGTGGAATTCTCTAAATCTGGTTGCGTTGTGCAGGATCAACAATTAGGAAAGATGATCGCGAGGGGACCTAAAGTAGGACATCTTTTTCCTCTCCAATTTCCTTTGTATCCATGTTTCTCTTTGCCCTTTGTCACTTGTAATTCTGCTCATGTTGATTACCGAGCATGGCATAAACGTCTAGGACATCCAAACTCTAATGTACTACATGATTTGCTAAATTCTGGTTTACTTGGGAATAAAGAGTCACCATCTCTTAGTGCTATTCAATTTGATTGCAATTCTTATCGACTTGGCAAAAGTAAAACTCTGTCATTTCCCACTCACACACCAAAAGTAGTCCAGCATTTTGATATGATACATAGTGATGTGTGGGTATGCCACCGGTTACTTCTCATGCTAATTACAAGTACTTCGTCACTTTTATTGACAACTATAGTCGGTTCACGTGGATTATTTCCTGCATTCTAAAGATGAAGTATTTTCTGTTTTCAAGCTCTTTCATGCTCATATTCAGACTCAATTTTCTGCCAATATCAAAATCATTCGCTCTAACAATGGGGGTGAGTACATGTCTCATGTGTTTCAGGAATTTCTGCAAACTAATGGCATACTCTCAACGATCTTGTCCTTCAACCCCCCAACAAAATGGGGTGGTTGAAAGAAAGAATTGTCACCTTCTTGATGTTGTCCGCACCCTTCTTTTAGAGTCATTTGTGCCCTCTCGGTTCTGGTGTGAAGCTCTCTCCACTGTTGTCCACCTCATCAACAGATTGCCTTCTCCCACATTGAACCATGTCTCTCCTTACACTTGGTTATTTGGTCACACTCCAAATTATTCTAGCCTTCGTACCTTTGGTTGTGTGTGCTATGTTCATCTTCCTACACACAAACGCACAAAACTCACGGCTCAATCAGTCCAATGTACCTTTCTAGGATATTTTGTACACCAGAAAGGTTTTCTTTGCTATGATCCAAATTTGTGTCGTCTTCGGGTTTCTAGAAAACCAATATTTTTTCTCCACTCACCACGATCCCCTTTCTCCTTCCTTTTCTGTTTTTCCCTTGTTTACTAACTCTTCTGTAGATCCCGTACCTTCTAAGCCTCTCCTAGTGTATCAGTGACGCTCCTCCGCCACATCAAATCAGACCTACGCACCTCACGAGCCCCCTCAACTTCATTCCCTGACTACTGATCCTGTTCCACCAACTACACCTGCTCCTCTCAGACATAGTACTCTGGTTCGTAGACCCCCAAATAGGTTTGCTTTCACCCCTCCTTTATCCTTGACAGCCACCTTGTCTTCTACTCCTATTCCCTCTTCTTATAACCAGGCAATGGAGCATGAGTGTTGGCAGAAAGCTATTGAAACAAAACTTCTTGCAATTGAAGAAAACCAGACCTAGGATGTTGTTCCATGTCCCCCATCCGTGAAACCCCTTGGCAGTAAGTTGGTGTTTTCTATAAAGCTTCGTTCCAATGGATCCATAGACAGTCACAAGGCTCGATTGGTGTTTCTTGGCAACAAGCAAGAGTATGGCCTAGACTATGATGAAACCTTTGCACCGGTAGCCAAGATGCCCACCGTGTGAACCAAACTAGCTCTTGCTGCATCTCAATCATGGCCTTCACATCAAATGGATGTTAAGAATGCAATCCTACACGGTGATCTCAAGGAGGAAGTTTACATGAAACTTCCCTCTAGTATGCCTACTTCCTCACCTAATGATGTTTGCAAACTAAAACGCTCTTTGTATGGTCTGAAGCAAGCACCGAAAGTATGGTTTGAAAAGTTTCGATCCACTCTCCTTGACTCTTCCTTCACTCAGAGTCAGTATGACTTCTCACTTTTTCTATAGAGGACATCTAAGGGCATAGTTGTTTTCCTTGTTTATGTGGACGATATCGTTGTCACCAGTTCCGATATGGAGGTCATCTCTAAGATTCAGAAATTGTTGCATTCTACTTTCCACATGAAAGACCTTGGCCAGCTCACCTACTTCTTGGGGTTAGAGGTGCTCATCGGCCTCAAGGTATTTTCTTGAATCAACACAAGTATATTCAGGATCTGGTTCAGTTAGCCGGACTCACAAACACTACTTCTGTTGACACCCCCATGGAACTTAATGTGAAGTATCAACGTGAAGAAGGAGAGCTTCTTGAGGATCCTACTTTCTATCGAAAGCTGGTTGGTAGTCTTATCTATCTAACCATCACCCGACCAGACATCTCTTATGTTGTCCACACCATCAGCAAGTTCATGCAAGCCCCTCAGCATCTCCACCTATCCGCAGTCCAACGTATCATTTGATACATCCTTAGCACACCTAGTTGTGGCTAATTTTTCCCTACTGGTTCTTCACTCCAGTTACAAGCCTACAGTGATGCTGATTGGGCCGACTGCCCAGACACCAGAAAATCTACTACCGGATGGTGTATGTTTCTTGGTGATCTCTTATCTCTTGGAAATGCAAGAAGCAGGACTATGTCTCCAAGTCATCAACTGAGGCAAAGTACCGCACCATGTCTGCTGCATGCTCAAAGATCATTTGGCTGCGTGGTCTCCTCACAGAGCTTGGTTTCTCACAATTCAACCTACTCCACTACATGCTGACAACGTGCCATCCAAATTGCTGCCAACCCTGTCTACCATGAACGCACAAAGCACATAAAGGTTGACCGCCAGATTATCACCCTCCCACATATCTCCACTACTCTACAGATCGCGGACATCTTCACCAAATCCCTGACACGTCGGTGCCATAAGTTCCTTGTCAGCAAGTTGATGCTTGTAGATTTACCAGCATCAATTTGAGGGGGGATGTCAACGGAATTAGCTGGCCATTTAAAGTCAGAAGATTCTATGCCTTCTACAGCATTGACAGCTATCTTCTATGTTTGTAAATCTTTTATTCTTTCCTTAATTAGGGTATACTAGTTGTAGGCTATCTTTAGACAGATCTGTATATGGTAGTTTAGCTGATTTTAAGGGTTGAAGATCAGCTTGTATCCTATATATAACGGGAATTCTCCACCGAGAGAAACAAACTTTTGCTCAAAGCTCCCTAAGTTTACAACTTTAATCATGCAAATTGAAACACTCGTTTGGAGAGTGAGATGAGATAAAAATTTGGTGAATATTAGTAAGATATTTTGTGAATAGTAGTGAGAGAGTTTGAATTAAGTATTTTTTGGGTTTTGGAAAAGGAGAGAGAAAAAGTTGAATAAAAAATATTATAAAGTTAAAATATTGTTAGAATATAGTTTTATAATATTATTTTTGTTTGGGGATTTGAAAAGGTTGAATTGTTTTTTATTTTTTGTTTGAAAGTTTGAGAGTTGTAATGATTAGTTTGAAAAGGTTGTAATGATTAATTTGAAAATGTTTGTATTTAAATTATGTTTGGGAAGGAGATGAGATGAGATCTATTTCCAAACAAGCCCTTGATTTCTGTTGCCACACAAAAGAGTCCAAGTAGAAGCAAAAATCCAACATAAGAGCCTCCTTGTTTTACTCTCTATTTGAAAATATAAGAGATGAAGGTGAACCAGATAACTATTCTTATTGATACTCTTGGTTTTGATATCCCAAGTGAACTACTCAATCCATTTTTATACCAGTTTTATGCAGTCTTGACGTTCCTTCAATGATGTAACTATGCTATTAAAACGTGGGGTAGTTTGAAAAACCTAGTAGTGCTTTTGGTGAGGTGCTTTCTCATTCCTCTTTTTCTCTCACTCTCTGCTGGGCAACTGGCAAACCATTTCAAGAAGCGGTTTTTTGGGATAGGATTTTCCTCCTTGAGTTAGTGAGATGGTGACAGAATTCATAAAACCTCGGCATGTAATGTATCTATCTAGTTCATGGTAATGGTAATCCATGCCACATCTGCCAAGTTCACCGAGATATGTTCCTAAACCACATTTTCTATCATCCACCTAAGTAGCTTTGTCTAAATGATCTAAAAAAGGAGGCAATATCTTTTTTGGTAAGTAAAATATGGAGGCAATAACTGACTTAATTCTGGTACTTCTTGTGGTGAAGGAAAATAAGTTGATGGGTATGACTGATCCCAAGGGGAGGAGGCACTTCAAACCTAGATCGAAGATCAAGTTGAAAAACAAGCTTGAGATGACTCAATTATCTAATCAAGATGATGTGACTTCAAGCAATCAAGCTTTTCCAACATGTTTTGAGATGTATTTATTTTATAAAATATATAACTTCGATAAGAAGTACAAAAGGTGCAATGCATGTACACAGGATGGATACAAGAGCGAAGTTTACCTAGGGGGAGAAAAAGATACAAAACAATCATTAAAGTTTCTATTTGATAAGATAAAACAATCTTTAAAGTTAAGCCCATTAAAGTCTATAGAACCTGTTCAAAGGAAGAGGGTACAGAAAAAGAAAGTTTTGCACTCCCTTCAAGATTCATTTGGAGCTCCTTTAACGTCCATCTACAACTCTTAAAAATTCTATTGTTCTTTACCCTCCAAGTACACCATACAAGGCAACTAGGAACCATCTTCCAAATTGTTGAGGTTTGTGGGCTACAACCTAACTTTCTGACAAAAAAGGTCCACATTCTTTTGGGCAAGACCAAAGCCAAACCAAGTCAATTGAAAAAGGCTTGCAATAGCACTCTCATAATGAAATAAAAGATTGTCAATGAACTCACCACTACTTTTACACAGCTTTTAAAAATGGTAGTCATCATGAGGAACAAGGACATTAGGAAGGAAAAACGTTGAACATCCCTCTCTAGGAGGTCTCAAAGAAACTTTTCTTCACCTCCTCATCTCAAACTAGTGGAATATGATAGATTTAAAGAATGCAGGATAGGCATCTGCCGCTCTTATAGAGGACCAGAGTAAATCAGGAAAACCTCAATCTCATTTGAGGCCCACAAATGACCTAGAAAATTCCAGGAAGGGTGTTGCATCAAATCATAAAGGAAGTGCTGGAAAAAGTCTCCAAGCCTGCTAATCATAGGTAAGAAAAACATTAAAAAATCCACTCTTATTTCTGCCAGTGTGTTGGGTACACACACTAAAACCCTCTATGGTTGTGACTCTTAATAGATGTCACTGTCCATATCTTACATGTTTAAGAAACAAGTCAAAAGGCGACTCCTTGCTACTGAAAGATCAACCCAAGAATTTCTGGGTAAACGTCTCCTCAAAAGCCTTAGAATTCATTTCGCAAGACCCTAGAAAATCCTCCTTTGTCATTTTCTTAAAATCTGTAATTCAAGCAGGGTTTAGTTGATCTTTGGGAATTAAAGACTCTTCCAACTCACAGCTCAGTTGAAATAGATGAAAAGTCTCATGGTTTACGATGAAGCACATGAAAAGGTAGCTGCCAGAAACCCAATGAACCACTAAAACATGATTTCTCCTCTCGAATGGACATGATCAGGGGTTGAAAAGAATGAACACGTTAATCTCTATGTTCAAGCACAATCACAGCATGTAGTATGACTTGATAGGACGGTTTCATGGCCTTGTAGGGTGATGATTACATGTTAAAGTTGCTGCCATATTTGACAGCACCACAATACGAAGAGAAGTGCTACATCTACCAAAGGGTCTTTCAAAAGCAAACTTGCAAACTGATGTGACTCAATGTGAGACGTAATTTACAATAAAAGGAGCTTTACAAGTTGGCGTATCATATTAAGTCGCATCAGTTTATAAATTTACTTTTGTAAGATTTCTTTGTAAACCAAGCATTCTACCAAGAAAAGGTGACTGTAGGGTCCTCACCAAGGCAAAACACTACACAACTGATATTAAAACCAAGCATCATTGTGAAGTTTTTCTAAAAGTCCAAACCTGTGATACCATGGCATCTTAGGAAGATAATTGCATGTTAAAGTTGCTGCCATTAAGGATGTTTTAAGACCTTAACAGTGAGCTAGAAACCATAGTATGGGCTGATTATGAGTAATCTAAGACCTAGACTTTAGAAAACATGAAAAATATTTCAATTTCATGACTTTGGCACCGGGTGTCTAGGAGCAGCGTCCTGACTAATCCCAGGGGTGCACATGCTCTCGGCAAGGAGTTTCCCACAAGTGCACATCGGGTAATTCAAGGGAAAAATCCCTCAGTCTAATAGCCCCTAGAGATTGTTTGTACCCAAGGGGATTTGAACCTTAGATCGAGCGTACTCAAAAGCCCAAGGCCTTTACCACTTGAGCCACCCCTAGGGGTAAGTAAAAATATTATATATATATTAATATCAATAGGAGTAACCACGTACACTGAGCGCATACAAGAAAACACCCGGTGCATATTAGAGAGCCCGTAATGACCAATAAGCCAGTGAAAATTAGAAATCCAAAATACACCAAGCCCGAATGGGAATAGAACACACCTTTCCAACCCCAGCCCCTTGTTTCCCGTAAGACTAACCCGAAACTCCCTCTACTAGGACGGCTTCATAATGCCCTCCCTTTAGTCTTCCCTCGACTTGATCTACCTCCCATAGCGTCGTAGTTGATTGCCCAAAAAAGACGCTTTCACTCCCTGCTTTTCTTAAATCTTGATTTGGTTTCAAGCGAGTGGCCCTCCTCAATTGCAATGAGTAGTACTGTAAATTGGTCTTCACATCCTTCATAAGAAATCCCCACACATTGCTGAATCTCGTTAACCTTATCCATAACCCAATCCGATGATAAACCCACTATATTGTTTATCGGAGGAAGAGAAACAAGGAGAACAATATTTTCCCCAAACAAAGTTCCCAACTGCACTCCCGACCCTAAACATTCCTCCTCACAAGGCACTAACGACAAACCCATAATTTCCACCATTTTCCGCATTCAAATCTCGAACCTCCTCAACAGCTATATGTTGTTGTCCATTGTTGCTGTCACCATTGGAGGTTCCTTCACCTCCGGCATAGGTGTCGTTGTTCCATCGACAAGAACATTAATTGTAGGTGTGCCACCCCTAACGACCCTTTCTGTGCCACTTCTTTAGACCTTACTGCACCCTCAGGAGGCATAGAACAAATAGGAGAAGCACTACCTTCTGTTACCCTATTTTCATCTTCTAAAAGAGACTCGTCTGCTTCTTCCAAAGTACTCAAAACCCTAGGACCCCCATCTTCAACTAAAAGTGAACCTTGGAAAAAAAATGCCAACCCCATTTGCAACTGGTGACTGGGGATAGTCAGACGGCAAGTTGCCGATGACTTGAGTGACACCGGCGTGAACAATAATGCCGGCATCCGACAACCTTATCTGTAATGGCGTCGAGGTGCCCTTGGCCCGTAAACTTGAGGCCTTCAAACTCGAAGGATTGACCCCCCCTGGGTTCATTTTCGACCCACCACCCAAACTCATGACCAAGTCCAGCCCCTTATCCACTTTAATCATAAGATCTCTCACATACTCCATAACTCCCGTCAATTGAGCTTTGACAACCCACAAGACCCCCTCCACTTCTCTCACCCTCAAACACCTGACAGAGGCACCCATTCCACCATGCAACACATGAGGAGCGTGCTTACCCTCCACTTCTCCCAATGTCACCTGACAGCCTTTGTCTCCTACAAGTGTCTTACCCTTTCCTTCTACCGCGGAGCTTTTCTCAGCCGGAATACATGCTAGTGACCTCAACACCGAGGCATACGAGGCACCTTTGACCGAGAAAAGGTATTCCCACTACCTTTCCATCAACAAACTCCCCTCTGTTTGCATGCTCCAGAACAAGGGCTTTGAGTTTGGACCCAATGACGCTTTGAATGGAATGTAGAAAACCTTTCCATTTGATGCCATTTGCGCCTTCAAGGATCACCAACAAACCTTTTCTCCTTCCATTCCGAAATTCTGAGAGTTGCAGAAAACTGCCCATTGCATATTAATATGATGTTGAATGATGAGAACTCCATTGCCCATCCTTAGCTCGCTGAAGAATCCGTCATGACAGAGGAGTTCTCAGTAATCCTCTATTACCGCGAATTAATTACTTAATTACAAGTACAAATTGATCTTATGAGAGTCTGTGGTGTAGAAGTTTTAGATTAGCATTATTGTCACATATATATAATTCCTTAATTAATTATTTGATCACCAACAAACCTTTTCACCTTCCATTCCGAAATTCTGAGAGTTGCAGAAAATTGCCTCTTACGTTAAGATGATGTTGAATGATGAGAACTTCATTGCCCATCCTTAGCTCCCTGAAGAATCCGTCATGACAGGAGTTCTAAGCAATCCTCTATCCCCTTAGCAACCCATAAACCAGCCGACCCACATAAACACATGAACTTAGCCATCCTTTTATTACGTTTATGCGAAAGCTATTTCCTCCCTCTTTCGAAAAAACGAAATTTTTTTATTCCACCTTCAACCACCTCTCACCTTACATCTGAGATGATTTCGCGTCACGCATCGTCATCCTCTAATCCCAAATCATAGGATCATCTCACCTCGTCATCTCAAGAAGAAAAAACGTTATACGGGAATAAAATGCAAATATGATGCAGGTTTGATGCTTATTAAGCTTAAACTACACCAGATATGTGCCGACAAAACCAAAGGAATGGTTTCCTGAGAAAATCCCCGTCGCCGGAGGGAGGATTGAAGCCATAGTGCCCTCAAAGGAGTCACCAGAGCCCATCGATCTTGTCTATGGTGGTGGCGGTGGCGGGGATCTGCAACTATCTTACCAAGACCGCCTACGCCAACTTAACCAAAAGAATTCCTACGAAACATCGGGTCGCCGGAGGGAGGACCGACGTTGGAGTGCCCTCAGCGGAGTCGTCGAAGCCCGTCTGTCTTGTCTGTGGCAGTGGCGGGGTGTCTTACCTAAGTGTCACATGCCAGCCAGTGCCTTAGGGTTTGGGTGAAGGATGACTGTGGGGTTCTCCCTCGCTTCAACAATTTATGAGAACTTATAAGCTTATGGGTTTTGCAACTACTACTACTATTAAGTTTTATTAATAAATTTTCAAAATGTTTCTTATGTTTATGGCATTCTCTTATACTTGGCTCATGGAGTGATAATATTAGTAGCATCTCTAACACTAGAGAAAGGGAGTGTTCCACGCCCCACACCTTAAATATAACATGGTTAACAAACTTTCTTCAACCTTTTCTTGTGTTCTTCCATAATCCCACCCCATGAGGCCTTTTGACCTGGTTAGAACACCACCCACCCAGTGATATCCATACTTACAATCTACTAAAGTTCTCTATAAGGCCTCACTCTTTCTAAAACCACCAAAGCCACTTCCCCAAAATGCTTTTGAGATGCATCATGTATTAGAACACATAAATGTGTTCACACTTTAGATTCCAAATGAAATTGCAGTAAAGGGGATATGCAAGTCACAAGCATAAAACAAAAGAATTTAGATGATTTCACAAAGCTTCTCTTATGCCATTCTGATCTTTACAAAATAATGTCTGCTATTTCCCTATTCAACAAGCCCTTTCTCACGATTTCTACCATATTTTCAACTCTTGTTGAGAACTTACAATTAAAAGAAAAGGTTAAGTACATTTCTACCCATGAACTACCACTTCAGTTTTTAATATACATCCATAAAATTTTACTCAATCAACTCAAAAGCTAATTTGAATTTTTTGTCAGTTAAGCCCTTCTCAAAAACTGAAGTTGAGTCAACCAGAAATACATAAGAGGAAGAAAATTAACCTTCATGACACATATAAAGGTTGAATTATAATGTTAAAGATAGTTTTTCCCATTAATATATTACTCTACAAATTAATGATGGTTTTCAATGGATGGGGCAAACTAATACCAAAACCTTAAAATGAGACCTAAGTTACACTTAGATATATGTGTAAGCGAGAGGGTAGTTCATGGAATTAAATGGAATTAATCCAAATTGAGAATCAGCAACTTAGAACCCATTGCACCTATTGTGGAGGTACAACTTGTAATCCCAATGGAAGGCAGGACCTGAATAGCTTTATGAACCTATGCAACTTCATCTTCCAAAAAATCTACACATGGATTAATGCAGAGAAATGCTTCCAAAAGATTTGTGAAGTTATTTTAACTGTAAAGCAGATCTAATGCATCACATCAAGCCATGTCAATTTGTGAGTTTACTTTTGTGATATCCCTTAGTGGATTTTAACTCCAAGCACCACCATCCCCCCCAAACCCTAAATGAAAATAATTTACTCAACAACCAATCTAATATGGAAGTTACCTGTCCGGTACGAAAGAACAACTTCGTATAGCCCACTTGATACATTTCGGGCAAGATATTGAACTGATGAAGAATTGCAACTGAAACACTAAGTGGATCCTGGTATGCAACATTCTCCAGCAGAAGAAAACCATATCTGGCATAAGATTCAAATACCCCCCCCCCCCAGATGAAAAAGATAAATTTAGTAACCAACCATGAAATATATAAGAATTTGTAAAGTTGTAACTGAAGATAAAATAAGATCTTTCTTACCTCCGGGCAAACTTCTGGTGGGACATTCTGGTGGGAAAGCCAGATCTTGATATTCGAACTACTTCGAGGACTCCGCAACATCTTAACTGCTGCAGAACAAGTCCTTGCTCATACAATCCAGGAGACTGGAAGTTATTGGCCTTAATACAACGAATGAAATGAGGGGTCGTGCTCTCTAGGCGTTTCATCAACTGGAATAATTGACCCTAAGATCAAAAACAAGAAAAAAAGTGTATAAAAGAAACAAAGTGAGCAGAAGAATAAACTGAGCTGAAAAGAAAATTCTCTTCCTAGCACAAATGATAAGCTTTACTCTCTCATAAAGGATGCTTATATAATGCTTTCAAACCTAAGAACTATTCGAGTATGAATTACACAATTAAATTTATCTCTTCCCAACAGTTTAAACTTTTGAGATAATTAATGATTTAACTTCGTATCAAAGCAGGTCGTGCTCTCTAGGCATTGCATCAACTGGAATAATTGACCCTAAATACAAGAACAAGAAAAAAAAAGTGTATAAAAGAAACAAAGTGAGCAGAAGAATAAACTGTGCTGAAAAGAAAATTCTCTTCCTAGCACAAATGATTTCAAATCTAAGACCCATTAGAGTATGAATTACACAATTAAATTTATCTCTTCCCAACAGTTTAAACTTTTGAGATAATTAATGATTTAACTTAGTATCAAAGCAGTGGTCGCAAACTATTCTATCCCAATTTTAGTATTCCACATGTAAAGCCCACTTATTAAAAGGGAATCTAGCCCAGACATAAGATGAAGCTTTAGAATATAACTTAAATAATTAAACCTCATCTCTTCCATCAACTTAAACTTTTCGGACAATTGGTGATTTAATAAAACCATTGCATCCTAAAAACTGCTATCTTAGTCAACTGAGTGAGACATGCCACATACTAATGGAATGACAGGCAAACCCCATGAAAAATACAAAGAATAAGACCATATAGATTCTTATTAGAACAATGAGATAAAGAAATGCAAGCAGTGTCAAACTCCAGCAAAATAGTTCCACTTCTGGGTGAAAACATTTCTTTCCTATGTCAGAAAAAAACCTTTTAGAAAAAGTAGAAACATTATGTACATGGTATATACAAAAGTTATCTCCTAAAGACAATCTAAAGTTAAAATCCGTTAAAAAGGAAAAAAAGAAAAGTGTATACTACAAAAAGTCAAGATATCAGGAACAAGCATTTCAGTTCAATTGTGGGAGGATCAGGGTCATTGAACTTGTATTTGAGCTTCTGTAACCACCTCTGGGTGCAGTGACAAAAGTTCAACTACAAGAAGTTTACATACTCCACCGACACTTGATGCTCTGGATTTAAAGTTCATTTACATTGCATAAACCATCAACATGAACATGCCACTTTTATGGCATTTTAGCCAAGTTCAAAGCCAAAGAATCCCCATATTTATGCCAAAGTTTATAGAGGATGTCTCAAAACTGAGCATGAAACAATGAATGAAGTGAGAACATGTATCATGGACAGTTCAGATGGCTTCTACCACATAAACCAATACACTATGCTTTGGCTTGAAAAAATGTACAAAAAAAAAAATTGAATCATGACGGTGAGAAAAGTCTTCATTTGCTTGAAAACAAGCGTCTGAAGATTAGTTACATTATTAGTACCTTAAATAGAAGTTGCTGAAGTCTATTTTCAATATCATTGTGAAACTAGATAATCCTGAACATTGTGCAATGAAATCCCACTCATTGATGGATATATTGGAATATAATCAAATCTCAAGAAATATAGATTAAAGACTTCTTAATGTTGCCCACTCATCAATATCAACACAAATAAACTAGCCTTCCACAAACCCATAAATTTCATAATAATTTCAACTGAGTTTATTGCAGATTTCAAATCCAAATCAAGTACAGAAATATTCACAAATCAAAACTAGTGTACCTTAAATTTTGTCGTGACACTTAGCTTTTGGGAATCTGCTCCACCTGATTTATATGAAGGACCTACAGCAGGTTTCTCAGATTGTGCAAGCATACTGGAAGCAAATATCTGAGGAAGGCGGCAAGAGCATGACGACAAAAGTTGAATTGAATCAAGATGCAATAAATCCCTGTTCTTCTCCAGGAATCCAGTGGTGTCATACATAACCTGAGTGGAGGGGCAAGTTGAACTATCTAACAGTCAGGTAGCAAGCACAAAATCAACCAAAAGAATTAAAGTTTTTTTTTAAGAAAAATTTTATTCTCAAGCCGGTTGTAGAGCACACCTAGTAAAGTGCTTACATGGCATAATTTGATTTGGAAGATAAGTTTTAAAATTTGAATCTTACAAATCAAATTTTATCATCTAAGTGATATGGATGGTGTACTCTGTACACCGACTTTAGAATAGAATTACTCCTTTTTTAATTGGCCTTTTTGTCAACAGAAAGAATATTTGGTACTTGACATTCTGAAAACATCGCAATCATAAAAGCAACGGACATTGGTTCAAATGTGACAGAAACAGGGTCAGAGAAATGATTTACCTATTCTAAAATGGAAAATAAAAATAAAAAATAAAAAAGTCAGGTTGCAAGATCAGATCATCTGATGATAAGTGGTACCAATTGAGACATTACTTTTTTTTTTATAAGTTTGAGACATTACTGAAGGAGAGAAAATGATGAAGTATCAATCAAGGACAACGAAATACCTCCCCTGCATAGTGACAGACGGAAAAGGCTTTTCCTCGTTCTCCTCTGAAACAAGAATTTGAATTCAGATGCTGCTTCAGTTTGTCGGCAAAGGTCAAATCCGTGCCATTTGGGAAAGTTGACTCCTCATCTAACAGGGATAATAACCCCAATGGTTTCTGCATATAAGATTGAAACCATTTCAAGAGATGCAATTTATAAATTTATTTTGCCAATGATAAAAGGCATTATTGCCAAAGGTATTAGAATATCAGTTATCATTAATGATCATATTTTTTTACTTTTCATATTAATATTTTCATTTAACACAGACAGGAAAAGAAAGGAAAAACTACCAAGTTCCGCATGGTTCAGTTCAATTGCAACCTCACTTCAATATTCCCTATGTACTAGGAAAACTGCCTTTTCCTCTGTTCATAAATTAGAACAATTAAAGACTACAAGAGCTCTGTTCAATCAATTGCTATCAATGCCAGCAGGCAGATCAAGATTCATGAGAATGATAACCTTTTTCCGAGAAGAGCATAGCAAGGGATAGGATAGATGAATAGGTTTAAACCTCTATCCGCTTGGAGGGATGAATTTAAAATTTTAAAGGTTTTGTTTTTCTCCAGCAAGCAGCTAGGTACGCATTTATTCCCAAGCAATAGGGCTTGGAATTCAGATTGATGTGATCCAAGAAATCACCCCTCACATGTGAAAGTATAGAAGATCGTTCGGATTACTTGAGAAACAAAGTCATAGGCAGGTTCAGAGCCAGACCAACTACTCCAAGAGCACTCATCCATAAACCGGTTACTAGTACAAATAACATTTCTTTTTCTATATAAGTTTAAGGGCTCTGATTTCTACATTTACATAGGTCTCTATATGAATACTTTTCGGTATCTACGAGAAAAACACTTCAACCAGCAATCTTGATAATGTTCTAAATATCTAACAGAGGTATTGAAAGCCAAATGAATCACTAAAAGAAAATGGGGTTGTTCTGGTTATATGAGAGTTTGAGAAGATTTCTCTGTGAGCAAGATTTTCACCTGAGTTTGACAAAAGCACTAGGATCATGCTGTATCAAGGCTTGTTATTAATAAATGTAATTAACATATAGTATTTACTTAGCATAACTGAAAAAAGATGTAGACATGGTAAGCTTTTGCTCTGTTGCCAAACCTTGCGAGAACTAAATTATATTTTAATGGATAGCAACATTCCCAAGTATTACTTTACTAACATCAAAACAGTTAGCAGCAGCCTGAATCTTGATGCACGATTTCCAAGCAAGGATTGAGACTCCAAAAGATCCCAGTTGAGGACGAAAAATTATCCCATTACTGGAACAAAAGAGTCCCCCATTACTAACATTGGAAATCCTAGAATATAACATTGGAAATGCCAATGAAGTCAATAACTTTTACCAGTGTCACAAGAGGGAATAGCCACAGAAAATATCCCCAAGATTTTTTGCCGGGCAACTTAACTCTTTTGGATTCCATCTACATGTTTTATAAGCCCCTTCTTCTTATGAGTATTTCCCAATTTTTAATGCTATAAAACCATCAATAATGGCATGTAACAAAAATTAATCAATCATACTTCAAATCCAAAAAGGCAACCAGGATCTCTGGAACTTATGATAAAAAAAATATCATTACAATTTCAGAGAGTATCTTTCCCAACTCGTTCACTTGGGGATTCTTTGGATAGAGAAACAATCTCATCTCATCTCATCTCATCTTATCATTACAACTTTCCCAAATTCCCACATAAAATATAATAAACAATTCAACTTTTTCAAATCCCAAAACAATAATAATATTAAAAGATAATATTCTAATAATATTTTATTCAACTCATCTAAAATTATCTCATCTCATCTTATCTCACTATCCAAACAAGCCCTTAATTTCTCATACAGCCGAAATGGCTTAGTAATGACAAACCCCAACAATTAACATAGAATATTAGCAGAAAAATATTTATTAAAGTTTTCTTTTTTAACAAAAGATAATATGCAGATTTGTCAACTTCATATGATGTATCAAACAAACATCTATTTTTTTATATAAGTACTTTTATTTCTTTGGGGACATGTCACCAAATAAAATACGAGGACAAAATCACATCCACCCACAATTTTTCTACAATTTCTGAAAGTAAGGAAACCCCAACTTTCCTAATGAAAGAACCTCTACAGAACAGTAACATGAAAATTACTAATTATGTTCTATACTAGGAATTGTGAAATAATGCATACACCAGATATGATGCATCAAGTTCTGTACCTTTTCAAAAAGACTGAGACAATCTTGGTTGTCTTCGAAATCAACTTTTGCCCAGTCAATGCCATCTTGGATATATTCCTGAGAAAGAATATGGATAATCACTAGAAGCAAGCAAGCTTTCTGTTAACATACGTCACAACTTCATGTTCAATTCTTTTTCTGGTGATATTGCCAAAGCTCAAAATTGTTTTTATAGAGATCATAGAATTTTATGCTTCAGCAGCAGAGCACTTTCAGATTATAGAGGTCAAATAGTTTACTTTTTGCTTTCTTTTCTCATCCATTTTCTGAACAGTTATCTTAACATGTCAATACAAAACATTGTGAGGAAAAAAAAGAAAAGAAAAAGCTTTGTCCTGTGTTTACTATAGATAACACAAGAAATCAGAATGGAAATTTGGTTTTAAACTAGGCTTTAACAATAAGGGTGGGTTTGGATATACAGATCAGATGAGATGAGATAAGATGTTTTGTTGAAAGTTGAATAAAATATTGTTAAATATAATTTTTTAGTATTATTTTTATTTGGGATTTGAAAAAGTTGAATTGTTTATTATATTTTTGCATGGGAATTTGAGAAAGTTATAATGATGAAATAAGATGGCATGAGATGTTTTGTGTATCCAAACCCACCCTAAGTATTCCAGTTTGGCTTGTGCAAATATTTGAAAGAGCTCATCTGAATTCCATTAAAGCCAAAGGAATCAAGGGTTGATCAACTCTGTTTGGTTTTATGCTTGCATCCTTTTCGTACTTATACAAAGAAAATATAAGATAATACCTCTTGTTCCAACTTGAATAGATGACGATTAAAGTGTTGCTGCAATCTCTCATTTGCATAATTTATGCAGAACTGTTCAAAGCTATTCCTCTGGAGAAGCAATTATATAGCATAATAATTACAACATTAGAGAAAAGAGACGGGGAGGGGGGATTAGAGAGAGTTACAAAGAAAAATACATCAAATGATTCAAAGCCATAGATATCAAGAATGCTAATGGATCTGCCAGTACGCCTTTTGCCTACTGCAAGAGATTTGTTGATCTGTTCTACCAGCCACTCAAACAAACAAGCATAAATTGACTTTGCTAAGGCATCTCTTGTGTCAATAGCCTGAAAGAAACAAACAAGTTTTTCAATCATCAAGCCATTAATAGTGGTCAGACTCAAAACCAGTCTACATCATTTCTATAGCTTGACATGTATAAAACGTCTAAGATTCCACAAACTGTACTTCTACAAAAGAAAGATTCCACAAACTTCCAAAATTGATTCCAACTCTAGAATACAAGTGTTGCCCAATGTTAAAGTAGGGAATAACTTTGCATATGCATAGAACTTAACCAAAGAAAAAAAAAAGATAGTGCAAAAAAATATATTTCAAATCATCAAAGACAAACACAACTACCCTTACTTATACTGCTTTCTCTTTGTTTAATAGGTCATCTAACTGGCACACTCATGTGGCCTTTAACCTGTGAGTCCGCGACAGCACCCTTCAGTCTCTTTTATAAAGAGAGAATGATGGTGTTTGGTCCAAAGACTATTAGCTATATTTGCATATACAAACAACAATTTCGATAAAAAATTTACTTCTTGAATTTTTACAAGATAATTATATTGAGCAAAAGGTGGTACCAAGTATATAATATGAGAGACACCAAGGTAGAAAGAGCAAAAAGATATAGATTTAAAAATTACATCCTTTTAACTCCCCCATGTTGTTCTCTAAATCCTCAAAACTACTACCAGTCCTCTAAATCCAAAAGCACCATGGTAAAAAAATTAGGATCATTCACTATGTGAGCTACCAAACCAAACTTCCCAGTAAAGAAAGAGATCCACCACCTGCCAGGATAGTACCCATCTCAGCCCAAAAAGACTGAAAACAGCCAGTCAAAATGCACTAGCTACTTCACACTCTAGTAAAATTGTCTCCTTATCCCTCACACAGATGCAGCACCAATTTATGACTATTTCTGTTGCTTCCTCAAGTTACAAGAGTGAGGATTTTCCCTAGAGCCACCTCCCAAGAAAAGACGTCATTCTAAACGGGCTTTACTCCAAACACTTTCCCTTGGGAAAGGAGACCAATCATGAGGATACAATGGCTTGTATAACAATTTCACGTCAAACTCCCCCTGGATAGGGCCCAAATTATATTGTATTCGTCTGGTACACCTGGACAAAGAAAGAGGCCAGGATGTCTAACCCCCAAATGTGCTACTCAATTAAAATCCACTTCCAAGTGACTAGATCCATTTCAGTTCCACAAATTGTCAGCCGTCGAAGCATCCTTTTCCCCTAAAGTTTTAAACGAGACCGATAAAGTCCTTTTCAGAGATTGGGCTTCACACCCACATCATGCCAGAACTTTATCTTGGAGCAATCTCCACCTTAATATCTGAAAAGAGTGAATGTTTTTTCACAATCAAACTCCAAGGTCCCATTGACTAAATGAGAACACCAACTCCCCAAGCTACCATACTTCATGCCTATCACTATCCTCCACGCACTTTCCTTTTCATTGGTACAGTGTCATAACCATTCTCCATACAGAGCCCAGTTGAAGGGATTAGTTTCCAAATACCCAAGCTCCAGTCCATTAACGGGAAGCAAAATTTGGGACAATTTATAAGGTGAGAATGCTCCTCCCCCACACCTCCTTATAAATTCACTCTTTAATTTTAAATACAATTAGCACTATCTACATGAAGCGGGAATAAAGAAATAAATTATGTTCACAAGTTGAACAATGTACTCTATCAGAGTTACTATATCATCCTTTTCCAGATATAATATCTTCCATCCTGCCACTACCCTTTCCATCTTCTCAAGAACACCCTCCCAAATAGACTTTGCTTTGAAACACTCAAAGGCCAAGATATGTCATGGGCAAGGAAACCTCACAACCAACAATGGCTGCCAAGCTATTCACATCCTCCACAGAGTCAACAGGAACCAGCTCAGATTTCACTAGATTTCACCGAGATTCCTACTGAAAGACCTCCACTAACTACGGATGGGATCATCCTGCTTAATGGCTTCATCATGTTGTCAAACAATAGGCGGATAAAGGGCAACTTGTCTCACTTCCAGGAGCTCTTAAGAAGCCCGTGAGTGCCATTCATCAGGATCAAGAATATGTTGTGGACACCTAGATGGACATTCACCTGCACCACTTCCCCCCAGAACCACAACTCATCCAATATGGCAAAAACTCCAAGTTAACATGGACATAAGCATTCTCTAAAACCCATATGCATAGCAATCTTGGTTCTCCTGCTCTTATAGTAACCTAGGCATTCGTTGGCAATAAGAATGGAATCTAACATTTGCCTTTCCCTGATAAAAGCATATTGTGATTTGGAGATAATCTTTTAGAGCCCAATTTGTAGCCTATTAACAAGTACCTTGGCCAAGATTTTGTAGACAGCACTTAGGAGGCTAATTGGTCAAAAGTCTCCCTTTTTCAAAGGCATCTAAGACATTTAACTCATTCAGAAGCAGCAGTTTCTGTCACCCTGCATCTCCAACAGTTTCCTGGTTCCAGGTTCCTATATCAACTTTCAGGGCCTTTCGTTTACACTCCAAAGCATAACTTGGGCTGCCTTGAAGAAAGGGAAATTAAACTTCTAGAAAATGCAGATTTATGAAAATTTTATGTTCAAGTCTTAAAGAATTTCTGAAACTTACAGAAGCCAGCCATCGTCATCTGTAACTGCTCAAAATATTTTCTTATTAGTATCACATTCTACCCAATGTTATATTCTTAAATTCAAGATTCTATTTTATACTTGACCAAATATATGCTGACCCCTGCTATGGACGGCAACCAAAAACAAATGTGTGCATACCTCAAGTTGTGTCAACTGAACTTATGAAACAAGTATTCCCACAATGAGATCTCTCTCTTCAAAATAAGGGGCGGGAGCGGGAGAGAGAGTTTTGATACTAGACCCTCATGTTGGCAACTCAACACTCCACCAAAATCTTTAATACTAAAGAAAGATTTGGAATGTGCCACATGCACCTCATGTGAGACATGGAGGACTTTAGTGCTGGAGTGATGAACCGGACATTTGACAGAAGTCTCACAAGTCTTAGGTTTTGAACCATGATCCCACCCCAACATTATACTCATATCTGTAAATAGCTTCTTTTTTTTTTTTTTGATAAGTATCTGTAAATAGCTAAAAAATTACTTAAAGACTATTTTCAATTCAAAGTTCAGCCTGATCAAGCGGTTGACATCCATTCAGAGCAGTCTTTATATAATGACACTGGACTTTGACATAATGTCCAAAATCCATTGGAAGAGAACTAAAAACATAACGAAGATACAGCTAGTTAATAACATCAAAGAAATGCAAAGAAATGTTTAACAATCCAAAGACTGTCACTCAGTCTCAGGAAGTTATACCATCTCTGCCTATATTTTTATGCCAAATATACAATGTTAACAATCAACACTCGGACTTATAATTTACGATCAGTCTTTTTACCTGCGATAGAGTTAGCTTTTGGACGATATTATCACTCCCAATCCTCATCTTGCGAGTTGACAAAGCTAACTTAAGCTCCCCAACGTCACATCCAATTAATTTAGCAGCATTATCTAGACCTGAAAGTAAAACAAATCAACTACACATTGACAACATTTTACAAAAATAAACCGTGTGGGCGGGTAAATAATCATGAAGGTTAGATTCATAGATGTATAATTTCTTCCAGGATTTGATGTTTGAAGAAGATGCAATATCACTGGAATGATGGAACAAGAAAAACAAAGGGCCAAAAGATCATTCAATACATGTCTGACAAAGAAACTGGTTGGAAGCACCATAGGATTCTAAAATGTAGCAGAATCCGTAGCCAATAATGCCGAAGAAAATATGCAGCAGAAAGTCCTGAAACAAGAAATAAATGAAGCTTTGAAAGCCCCTTTTCGTCCTATCATACTCTCAAAAAATTGAAAAATGTCGACAGCAAGTATGTGCCACGGCCACTGCGACAAATACAAATGTTGAAAGAGAAGTCACCTCATGTGCAATAGCTACAGAGAAATCAAACTAAACCCACAGAAGTTCAATGTGATATCACTACGCTTTGTACAATAAGATAAACAACATTGCAATTCATATCCAGCCAAGATGATGACAGCAGGGATTAAAAAAAACCTCTTTCTTAGCTTCGAGCCCTGTACATAAATGAATTGGTTGACTTGAAGTTCTTGACTTGGATGACATTTAGATACTCCTGAGATGTGTAGGAATTTATCCCATTTCCGACTCCAATTCTAAAAATCTATTTCAGAAAATTAGGATCACAAGAAACTGAGATCTGTTGAAAGCAACAGAGAATCCATAGATCACCTTCTTCTCCATTGTGACAGGGCAAGACCATTATGGATTGTGATTTTTAAGTCTTTTTGGGGTTGAATGGGTCATTGCCAAGTTGAGTGATAGAGTTGAAAGATTGTTGGAGAGGTCAATTGGGAGATTGCAAAGTATGGTCTTTTGTTTTATTCATGCAAGAGGTTATCTCTTGTATACATGTTGTGTGCTAGGATTGTGCCCCCTCTACGCCTTCTAATGAAATGAATTTACTAATAAATAAAAAATTATTTCTAGACAAGCCATGGTAAAAAGATCAAATTCATTCGACCCAAAGCTTCCTCTATACTACAGCCCACCAAGAATAAAATCAAATCTAAAAAATATTTTATCACGAGAACATTTGAAATACAAGGATATTCATGGAACTTATGCAACTCGAACAAAGTATTCAGATTATAAAAGGATCCCTGTATCCATATTACATCTATTCCAAACAGATTAGAAATACAAAATGGAGGCACAAGGGATATGCAAGATAAGATAGACGAGTACTTCTTTAAAGAATGGGAATCAAATGTTAGAGGGCCATAAGATGAGCCTAAGGGAACCAATCGGGATGAAAGTCACCACTTTTATACCAAAGCCAACCCGTGCGGCAGTTCTGATCTGAACTAACTTCAGCCCAATGAGTAGTACTGGTAGCGCACCCAGTGCTGCCTCCTAACTAAAAAGGATTCCCAACATGTGGCCACAAGCAAAGTCCAGGTCCAAAAGACTGCTAACCCTAACACACGGGGCATAACAGTGTGTAACAGCCAATAAAAAGTGATAACAGGTTGCGAAGGTATGCCGCCCCATTTCTAATGGTGGTTTGGGTATTAGAAGTATGAGGATCTTTAATCGGGCGTTGGCAAATGGCTATGGAGATATCATAAGGAACCAGAAGCCTGTAGAAATTGGTGATTGAGAGCAAATATGGAGGTTTATAGGGTGATGGTGCACTAAAGAAGTAAGGGAGGCATATGGAGTGGGTTTGTGGAAACACATTCAAAGAGGATGGGAGGTCTTGACTCGACACACTAGACTTCATTTGGGTGAGGGCTCTAGGATAAAATTCTAAAGAGATATTTGATGCGGTAATAGTACTCAACAAGAGATATTCCCTTCACTGTTCAATATTGCTAGTGCTAAAGATGTATCAGTGGCGTAAGTCATGAAGATATCCGCGGGGCAGATCCGTTGGAACATCATATTTAGTAAGGCAGCACAAGATTGGGAAATAAGCAGTTTTGCAAGTTTTTACAACCTTTTGTACTCCATAAAACCAAGCATTCAGCAAGAAGACTTAATGTGGTAGATACCCAATGGTAAAGGTGTATTCTCAGTTCGCTCTTTTTATACGGCTCTCACACAAGAACCCAAAACTCAGTTTCCGTGGAGAGGACTTTGGAGACATAAGGCACCTCCCAAAGCAGCTTTTTTTGTGTGGACAGCCTCATTGGGGAAGATTCTCACAACTGACAACTTGAGGAAACGAAGAATAATCATTGTAGATTGGCGTTGCATGTGTAGAGAAGAGGAGAGTCTGTAAACCATCTCCTACTACATTGTGAGACAACTCCGGTATTATGGAATGAGGTGTTCAATAGATTAGACTTGTCTGGGGTTATGCCAGAGACAATGGTGGCAATGCTGGCCAGCTAGACAAATCTAAGAGGCATGCAACAGATTAAAGTTGTCTGGAAGATGAACCATATATGCCTTATGTGGTGTTTATGGCATGAGCGTAATGACAGGACATTTGAAGACAAGGAAAGATCGCAAGTGGAGCTGAAAGATTTATTCTTTAGAACACTTTGTACTTAGACCATTGCTGTTGACTTCAATGGCATGAACCTACATGATTTTCTTGTCTACAATGCGCCTACGTAGCTTAGGGCATGCCTTTGTTCTTACTGTTAGAATTATGTATATGGCTCTGCTAATTCTTTGATCAATAAAATTTTTTTACTTGTAAAAAAAAAAAGTGATAACAATTTAATTGAATGTTGCAAAGTCGTTTAACTCTTTATGACAGAATGTACAAGGTGTGGAAAATGTTTTTATGAGGAATGAAAACCTTTTTTAAAGAAAAAATCCCACCTTGTAATGTTTTCAAAGGAATAAATGTATTATGTAATGTAGGTAGAGGAATAAAGAATGTATGAATAAAAACCTATGTTAGCATATGTTTACAGTATAACCTTATGCTTGCTGAGTATTCAACTTATTTTTTTTTTATTGTTTGGCTCTCCCAAGAATGAAATGAGGATGAAGTGTCTGGACGGACATGGCTCAAAGAAAAGGTGACAAAAGCCTAGGCATATTTTACATAACATATGAACTCATATTTTGTAAAAAGGACTTTCTAATTTAATTTAAATGAATTTCGCTGCAAACTCTCTTTTTAATTTACAAAGCATGTTTGAATTTTTAACTATAGAATCTTTTATATCCTTGGGAGGAAATGAAAAGTTTTAAAAAGTTCAGTAATTCCAATCTTATTTTCTAAAACTATCTCTTACATCCCACCACAAGGATGGGCGTCACAAACAAACTCCACTTCCCATTGAGGAGAGTCATTTAAGAGTTCTAAGTCGATTGTTACCAATGTTTTCTCCATGGCAATGTTGAAAATGGATCTTGGAAATCCCTCTTAGTCTATCTTTGGTTTAATGTTTTTCAAAATTGTTCGACTTCAATCCATACATTTTTAATCCCAAAAAAATCTATTTCTCAAAAACCCTTTTATCTAATCATTTGCCTACGTTTCTATAAAAAACACAACATCAAAACAATTTTAACAAATACCCAATAATACAGCATACACATAAATTTTTCCAGAAAATTTTCCAAATCTGCCCTCCCACTTTCACAAACCCCAATAAAAAATATCTAAAAATAAAGATCTTTGAGGGTAAGGGCACACTTCTGACCCAATCCTGGTGGAAATCAGCTCTCCCAACTTCCAACTCGATCATAGTCTGAAGATAATTCTCCGTTCCAAGTTCCTCCTGATCTTTTAATATTTCAACTCAATCCTACTTCTGAAGTTTAATTGAGAAGTCATTGAACATGAAAGCCTTCCAGAGGTCGTTTAGGTCCAAACTATGTCCTCTTCAAATTGCCATGAATGAAGCTTTGAAGTGCGGCTTTGAGATCCTAAAAATTCCATTTTCTATTCCAATAGATTTTGGAGTGTTGCTTTCGACAAATTTTCAATATTTAACATTTAGCTCGGAGATATAGCTCAGAAGTCAAAAGACAATCCCTTAGTCCAATTCCACTGACTGACCCAATTGTAGTCCAAAGAGAAAATGGTTCCACCATGTGTTGAAAGCCATCAGTGCAGGTTGGACAGAATATCAACGGGCATGGACGGCCCTATTTGGAGGATGGGGGGCCAAGGCCCACCATAGCTTCATTACTGGCATATATATTTGAGGATGTATCTATGCACATTACACAAACCATACCAAAGCAACCCAAACAAGCATTTGCAAGCCATGCCTCAGATGGCAGGCCAACTATGCCTGGCGCTCAATGTTAAGCATACTAAATCTAGGAGCATAGTTGTCCCCTTACAGTACCGTAAATCCAACATACTAAATTCCAAGTAACTTTGCCAGAGCCCTTATCATATACCACCAAAAAATATGTTCTCTTCCCATCTTGGACTCTTCCATTTTCTCTTCTCCTCTCACCTCTAAGGTTATTAAAAACTTCTAACACTTAGCCTTGTTTGAATTCACAACTCTCCTCAACTCATCTCATCTTCATCATTATAACTTTTCTAAATTCCCACACAAAATATAATAAATTTTTTTTTTTCAAATCCCAAAAGAATCTTCCCAAATTCCCACACCAAACAATCTTACTTTTTCAAATCCCAAAAGAATATTCCCAAATTCCTACACCAAAATATAATAAACAATCTTACTTTTTTAAATCCCAAAAAAATCTTCCCCAATTCCCACACAAAAATTAATAAACAATCAACTTTTTCAAATCTTAAAATAATAATAATATTAAAAAATAATATTCATAAAATATCTTATTCTACTATTCACAAACCATCTCAACTCTCCTCCCAATCCAAACAGTCCTAGTTTCTCGTCAAATAGTTCCAGAAAATGCTTCTTTACCTCAATAAATGTCTCAGTTTCCTAGTGGTTACAATCTCTTAGCCAAATTGGCTATCTACAACCTTTTATCCCTTTTAACTCTTGTGACTTCTAAATCTGCTAAAAGCATAAGAAAAACACTCTGGTTTAACTGAAAGTATCTCTGTTAGCAGATGTATTGACATCTCCTGACCATACCATACCCTAACCTACTTATGCAAGAATTTGACATGTTGGTATATCCAATTTGCATATCGTGCCAATATTTGGGCTCCATATAACATCCTCATTGGGAAATTATTACAATACAAAAATGTAAAGTTCCAGAAGCTTCTTACCTTCATCTGCCACAGCTTCAACATGATTTTCATTGTCAATCACGGTAAATGAGATGTTTCCAAGCCACAAGACAGCAGCAAGCATTGCAAATACACTCTGTTGATCTTCTTTGCTAATATGGACAACATCCAGAGCTTCCTAGAAAATGGTAACAATTATATAGCAAATTCAGCTGCAATCACTCTTAGACTTCTAAAGACTAAATTTTTTCCCTAAGATGAAAAAGTCACATTAAGGCTAAATTTGTTTTAATTCATGATAGAGAAAATTACCACAACAATGCGAAATTGTTCAGTATCATTAACCCCACCAATTGAATAACAATTGCTCAGCCTTAGATATTTATACTCATCTGCACTCTTCAAGTTTATTTTCTCTGTTTCAAAATCAAGATTGACAAAAACATATAAGGGAAAAGAACATATCAACAAATACAGACTACAGGTATGCAAACCAACCAAAGCAGAACGCTGATCAAGACAATTTCACATTAATCCTAGGTTCTTTATGCCCTTTTATGAAAAATTGGTGAATCAATTTCATGGAAATTGTATGAGAGGACACTTGGATATTTTTTAATGGGTTGATGATAAGTATTGCCCATAACTTATCCTTGTGATTTTAAGAATTTCGTAATATGCTTACATTTGTTTTCTTAGTTTTGAGGTCAGGAGACAGTGAACGTTATATTATTTTTCAGAACACATTATGTGATAATATATCTTGAAAATGATGTAATGAAATAACTGACAACATTACCTCGTAGAGCAGTAGGAGCCCCAGCACAGAGCTGATAAAAGATATGATATGACCTTTCTCCCTCGGTGCATTGGACCACTCTAGACTGTCGGTATGGAAGTATGAATACATGAGTTAAATGAAAAGCAAATGAGCCAAAACAATATATCAGAGGAATAAAGAATTACCTTTTCGAGCAAAACTGTTCACAATAAAACAAGCAAAAGATAGATTAAAATTAAGGTCAGTTTTGCACTTTCATGGAAAAACAACAAATGAATAAGCTAAAATTTAATTGAGCGAGTTCAGCAATACATGGGAACTTACAAGTTTGAATATTGGCACCAGATATTTTTCCAGTTTCACTGAAGTGAATTTCAATCAGCTTTCCCTGTGACATTTTCACTAAGGTTATCACTGCAGTGAATTTCAAAAAGTGGCAGAGGAGAAGGTCATAACTTCAAGACCGTCACTTTGAATAGTCATTACTAATTAACCCTAGTTGTAGGGTTGATTAGTTACAATTAACCCTAATGTAAGTACGCTAAAGTAGCTCATGGGGAAAACAAGGGACTTACAAAACGACTTGAATTGTTATTTCTCAATGTTTTTGCATTGCCAAAAGCTTCAAGAATCGGATTAGTCTTCAATATTTCATATTCTATTCCACTTCCACCACCAAGAGCAGCCAAATATTGCATCGCTATCTTTGCTGTCTCAGTTTTCCCAGCTCCACTTTCACCACTGAACAATTAAATAAACAATTACAACGAAGGAATATTTCAAAATATTAAAGCAGCATAAATTCAAAGTATCCCTACTAGTATATTCATTTTCTCATTTTGTATCATGATGAATAGATGCGCTACCTAAATTTCGAACCCACTAACATGGTATGACGGAATTGACCCTAAAAAGTGAAAAATAAAGGGAAAGCAATTTAACCACAGACAGATACAGGGGTCCTTCAGACAGCAAGCAATTGAAAATCATAGATAAGTCCACAAAACCAAACTGAAGCTGATTGGAATTGATGTTTAAACTTGCAAATTCCTTGATAAAACAGACCCATGAAATTATTCTTTGGGGCTACTTCTCTTCAACCACTACAAAGTATGATTTCAACATAATGGGAGATAAAGAAAAGTGGTCAATCCCATACTTTGGCAAATTCAAACACATGCACAATGGCATAAGATAAGTACCGAAGCCTATATCTACAATAAGAAACAACATTGAACAAATACAAAACATAACAAAAAGTGGCAATTCTCCTGTTAAAGCTGTAAACATAAGATTAAGTCATCTGCAAAAAAAAAAGAATGACTAACAGGAATCGCAAGAAGTTAGTAAAATCTACTGACCTTATGATGATGGATTGATTTACTTCATCTGAGGAAATAGATCAGAAGTCAGAAAACCATACACTAAAACAATTTGCAGGGGACTTAAATGCTGTAAATAGAATCTTGTAAGTTTTTTATAAGCAGAATTACCTCGAATCATTTCCCGGATAGCCGTGTCAGTAATGGCATACACATGTGGGCTCTCAATAGATTTACGCTTGTATGCTTCAATATAATCATTTCCGTATAAAGGAACTTTCTTAAAGGGATTTATAGCAACCAAAACAGGGCCTGCTTTTGTCTTGTAAGCACAAAATTTTACCCAAAAATCCATACGATAAAGATAGAACATTAGAAGCAGAAAACAAATACAAACATATTCAAAATAAAAATATATAAATCCTTACATATATCAGATCTTGATTGTATCTATACTGAAGATTGTATAACACTGAAGGCTCATTTAAATAACTTAGCTGCATCAGATCATCTACACCATCAAGTATATCAGGATTTGCTTGTACCAAGCTTTCAGTTTTTACATTCAAAACCTACAAAAGAAAATATGAAATGAACATCTGATTGCAATACATAAAGGATATAATTCTCAATCCCCAAAAGTTCTCTTACTTTCCCATCAGGCAATGAAATAACAGACTCAGTTGTAGAGGTTGATAAAATCTTTCCAAGCTCCCAATTTCCATTTGGAAGTTGAATCCATGATTGAAGCTTCTGTGACAGTAAAACTTCAACATCACATCAGGTAATATGGCAAATAGGATGTTGAAAATGTCAGCCCAAAATCTCAAATTAACTATAATTTGGAGGAAAAAGAAAAAAAAAAAAAAAAAAACTTCTTTTGATAAATAAATGTAATTTTATACAATCTCAAAAAGTGGTGGTATCCAAGTACACAAGATGTATACAATAGAAACACCTAAACATTAGAAGAAAAGAAAAAGAAGAAGAAGAAGAAATCCTAATATCAAAGATCAGCATCACAATTATCACTCTTTTTTCTAAACTCCAAGTATAAGTAGTCCTATAATCCAAAATTTTGAAAATTGAGGGAAGATTTTCTCTAACTAATGAAGAATGAAGTAGACATGGAATAAAGGTCTCGTTGCTGCCTTTAGAGTGATTTTCAGTTTCAGCAACCAAAGAGCTTTTCATGCATTTAGCAATGATGAGCCAACCACTCAGAGAAAGACCTATATGATTTTAAAGATTATAATAAGTGTTGTCTCAAAGTTAAAACAGTTTTTGAATGTCAAAATCAATTCATGAGTGATGGGTATTTTAATGGGCAAAGACAGGTCTGAAATTTCATGAAGTTCCTGCACATATTTCCATTTTTACGTATGTTTGGTCTTGATTATAGTAGATTTTCTAATAGTATGATGTCCTTAACTAGAGATATAGTTCATTACTCAAATCAAGAGTCCTAGTTCTAGTAGGATATGAAATGGATGATAATCCTATATGTTCAGGCTTCACTAGATTAAGAAAAAAAGACTTTGATTATAGAATTTTGAGTTTTTGAGTGTTTCTAAACGTGCCTAGCATGGTCTTCTTCTTCTTTACTGCATACAATACAGTTCACGGGTACTCCCCTGAACAGACAAACTTTGTTCTTTTCTTCTCTGATTTCCAGCCCCAAATAAACCCCACATTCTTCTGTGCCAAATAGCCTATAAAACCAGCCATGAGTACTCAAACACAGTCACTGTCTGGAATTCTCTAGGGAACTGTCTGCTTCAAGAAACAATGTTCTTTTAATTTTACTTATCAAAAAAAAACGAACAATGCTCTTACTCTTTTTCCCTATCTTTTAAAAACCCTAGTGAATCTTTGAAACATAACCCTTCCTTCTAAAGTTCTATACCCTATCCACAAACTCCCATAACTCTAAGCAGTAAGCCCACCGCAAGCACATATAGACAGTTTCCATATATCTGTCCCACATGATTCTTTGACAACCACACAGTGGTGCACAAGAGAAAAGTAGCTGTGCCAACCCCGTGCTTCTTTGAAAAACACCACAGAAATTACTTAATTAGTTGTGATAACCAAGCTCAAAGCAATTCATTGCTTGTTAATCTCGCACAGAATATAGAACTGTGTTACCTAACTCCACTGTTCCTTCAGAGAAAAATATACACTACCAGCGGTGTCATTTCCATCCTATTCTATAATCAAACTAAGTTTCATTGTATCTGGAAGTTATGTATCTAACACTTAGGCCCCGTTTGTTTACACAAAACCCCTATCTCATCTCATCTCATCTCATCTCAATCATTACAACTTTTTCAAATCCCCATACAAAAATATAATAAACAATTCAACTTTTTCAAATTTCAACATAAAAATAATACAAAAAAATATATTCTATTAATATTTTATTCAACTACTATTCAAAACATCTCATCTCATCTCATCTCATCTGTGTATCCAAGCGGGGCCTTAATGTCAGAGTTTTTGCCCAATTTTAACGTCTCTATGTAACAAATAAAAATAACGGAACAAAGACAGGTTTTGAGTATGGATGTATTATTGTAACAAGGTTAAGCCCCACGTTGGAAAGATGTCACAAGAGCAAGTGAAAAATACATAGTTCGGCCAAAACCCAAAGGCTTGAGCTTTTAGATAGAGTGGTATCCCTATAAGTTATATTATGGTCTCATTAGAAAACTCCCCAAGATGCTGATCCCCCTTACAAAATCAATGACTCTCAAAGCCACTTTTGAGATAGGATGGTAGGACCAAATTAAACATTTGCAACCAGCCAACTGCTACTTATCACTAACGCGTAAGAAATAAATTAACAGTTGCTCTTCATTCAAGGGGTGAGACTATTCATGTTGCTTCCTACATTCTAAATTCATGGAAAAATTTTACAAATACTACCTTCAAAGACAGAAGACCATATTCACTAAAGCTTCTATTTTTCAAACCAATAAAAACAATGCAGCAAAAACATTACCATCTTGGGACACAAATGCATCTCGTTTTATTTTATTTTTCATTAGCAATCTGTTTTAGCATGTCAAATGCCCCTTATCATAGACAGTTATTTCCTTCAGAAATACATTGTTACACGAATGTATAACACAATGGGCAAGCTAGACTAAGCAAAAAACTGAGAATTTAGCAATGAAGACAGCACAGAATAACAAGGATTTCTATGACATCCTTTCCTAGAAATTAAAAAAAAAAAAATCAATTGATCGAGAAAATAAAATATAATAATACTATGTATCTTTAAGAGATATATGAGGTCAGCTGGAAAAGAAGATATTAACTAGAAGTCACAAAATACCTTTTTTGCAGCAAAGGAGGAGGTGTCATCCCACCTATGTTCTGGACGAGATGCCGAGATTGAAGGTAAATGTGAAGCTACTGAATCCAATTCTCCATTACCCATTGAAGGCCTGTATTCAACTGCATTCCCACCATAGGGTGAATCCTCAACAACCTGATCGATGTCACCCACAGGACCCTCGACAGCCTTAGCCCCTAAATCACCGTTTTCAGAAATAGTCAATGGTTTCACATAATCGTTTCCCAAATCCCCATCATCTGATTTTTCAAGTTGATCGGAAGCTGAAGAACCCATGAATCGAAAATCCCCAGGCAAGGAATTGATCGAGAGGAAAGAAGGCGGGACCCGAGAGTTCAGCGACATCTTCCTGCCAATTTTCTTCAACCAAAAAAAAAACCTCAAAGAGTTTGAGATTATTCGAAGAACTGGGAATAAAAAAAGAGATCAAAAGGCTTACTTTTAAACCAGAAGGCCAATTAAACTTTAACAAGGTCCTACTCAGTGACTTATCCAATGAACATAATGGACCATGGATTAAGATACAGACTCTAGTGCTCCGGAGTTTTCAGCCACCATTGACATGTTCAATATCCCGAAAAATTCTTAAATTTTCAATTAACACTACGAATCTCCGGCAGTATGATTCAGTAAAATATTGGAGTCCAAACACTTCGAAGTGGTAAATACAATTAGTATAACAAAAACAAAAAACCCGGAATCCTGGACAACCGAATCGATAATCAAACTTAACCTTATTTGGCAATGCCCTTTTATACAAACAGATCTTTTCAGTTTGATGCATCATGCTTTTGCCAAGAACAAGTACGTAATTTTCTCGAAAATAACACTTTACTTGTGACAAAATGTGGAGAAATCGATTTAGAAAGTTTTCATTATCTAGGAACCAAAAGAAAAGCCTCTTCAAGAGAGCAAATTCTTCAAGCCAAAAAATAAAACAAAAAGAAACTACCCATGAAAACAAGATTCTAAATTTCTTATCTTGACACTCATTTTACACGGCACAGCCAAAATAGGAGTTAAAATTATAACTAGCGCCAAAAACAAAAACACCTCACAGAACCCCGATAATCAGGTTCTTTTCCGTTCGGTCATTTTACCCGCAAGGAAACAGGGAGCTCAAGCCGAAAAGAACGTAAATTCTCCTAAACCATAAACCGATCTTGTACTCACCTCCAAAAAGATGTCAAAGTCACTGCAGATTTTCACTCCAAGCTCCGATAGAAAACCAAAAAGGAACCCGAAAGAACTCAAAGAAACAAGTTCACAAAAATGTGAACTCCCGAAAGGAGATTGATAAAGAACGTGGAAGTGACGGTTCACAAAGGTGAAATCTTGGAAGCGTGCAGAGAAAGACGTAGCAATCAAGATGATCACGATGGGTCTCTGACGAAGGGATGTTGGTTTAGATTCCGAAAAAGCGTGGGAGAGAAAATGAAAGAAATTAAAAAAAATTCGAGGCGTGAGGAAGAGGATGCAGCTTTTCTCTGCCTTTTGCCTTTTTCTCCGCTTCACACACAGGCTACGACTGTATGAAACTGCATTTTTGTTTTTGAATCATTCTCGTTTTAGGAAAATGCTACTGTTAGAGACAACTGTTTTTTATTAATTAATATTTTGAAAGGCAAAAAAATAAAAATAAAAAAGAAGGATCCTTGGTTTTAACTTTATTATATATTTTAAAATTTTACTACTTATCCCCCACACACTATATATTACATATTAATTGAGTTTTTCAAATTATCATCTATACACCATACATTTTATAAGAAAAAAATCAAAAAATTATGTGTGATATGTAATATGAGAATGATGAATATAATTTTTCATATTTTAATATTTACGCCATCCAAATTCTCTCTTACACTCGTATACACAATGAACATTTTTTTATACGAGTGGTTCTACAGGTATTTATAATTTACTTAATATCTTACTTACAATATTAATTTTGTTAGTTTTATTTTGAAATCCAGTTTTAAAAATTCAAATATTATAATTTTTAATATATCAATAACTGACATGTAAATAAGTAAACTTTTTTATAAATTTTCTAGAATACATTTAACATTTTGAGTTAATATTAATATACACAAAATTCTATTAATATTGTCAATATGAATGTAGCTAATAGCACGACTCTCTCACAAATATATTGACAAGATTATCTTCTATATTCTAAATTTTCTAGATTTATTTATTCTTTTCTCACAGTAATTGATGTGATATAGTTTAAGCAATTTTTTATTTTATCATTAAAGTCCCGTATGGATACAGAAACGGTTTCATCTCATCTCATCATTACAATTTTTTAAAATTTTCACACAAAATATAATAAACAATTCAACTTTTTCCAATCTCAAATCAATAATAAAATAAATAAATAATATTCTAATAATATTTTATTCAACTTTCATGTAAAATCATCTCATCTCATTTTACTGTCTAAATGAAACCTTAATACAAGAACTCGCATAAACAGCACACATCAATTATAGGATTAGAAATGACAAATTTTGAATACAATTGCAAGGAAGTGAGAGATTGGCTTTGAAGCTTTACAATAGTAAAGACTTCTTATGTAAATCTCAAGATTAAAAAGAGAAATTAAAAAATGAAAAAAAAAAAAAAGCTACAAACTCAAGTGGTTTAAAAACATATTAAATGTACACACAATTGATGATGGTTTCAAGAGGGGGGAAAGGAAAAAAAAAAAAAAAATCCTCTTACCTGAAAACTTAAAGAACACAAAGCTAAAATTAAGCTTTCTAGTACAAATCAATTTGATTCTGACACATTATCTAGCAGAGGCTTATGTGTGGATTGTTTGATTGATAATCCAAATCTATTTTTCAAATTTTTTTTTTTAGGTGAAATTCTAAAATATTCATCATAAGAAAAAAAAAATGATTTTAAATTTGTTTAAAAAAAGTTGGTATTCATACTTTTCGGATATATTTATTTTAGAGTTCTGTTATATACAGTCACTTTTATGTATTTTTTACGCACTTCACTAATTTGATTGATCAAAATAATTATTTTATATTAAAAAAAAAAGTTATGTAGTTTTTGTTTATTTTATCCTTCCATGTAAATAAATCTCTAAAATGCTACTGAGCATATCCTCACATTTATAATTATATTTTTGTCACATAGGCATCTTCCTTGAAATTTAAAAAATAAAAATAAAATAAAAGTTAAAAAAAATAACCACATGAACTTTGACTGCGTAAAGGGTGGCTCATACGGCAATCTGGATGGGGGGATTATCCCCTGTGAGGCTAGAATCGAAGGAATGTTTCTCCACTTTTTATTTATTTATTTTTAATTTAGGATGACGTGGATCTGGTCAAAACTGTACACACGACAATTTGTCCAGGGGGTTCTTCATGACAATATATCCATTAGTTTTAAAGATAATAGTAGAAATTAAATTTAAAAAAAACATGCACTGATTTTATGGAGTGCATATATTTCACTCGTCACAATCATTTATGACATTTACTTTTCATATATAACTGATGTGCCTCGTCTCGATGGATGGTTATTAAAATGAGTTGTAACTCATCTTATTTCGTTTTGTATAATTATTAAAAATTTTTAAAATTTTTATGTAAAATATAATAAATAATTTAATTTTTTTAATTTTTAAAATAAAAACTATATTAAAAATTTATATTCTAATAATTTTTATTTAATTTTTAACTTTTATCTCATCTCATCTGTGTAATCAAAACGAGACTTGAAATTTGATACCTATGTAATTTTATTTGTTTAAAAATAACCTACGTGCTATAATAAACTTAAATTTGATTCTTTCATTACATATTCGCCCAATATACTCAACAAAAATATATAGATAACGAAATACATATTTAAAAAAAATAACAAAATACATTAAATATTTTGTTACATATTTCCTTATTATTGTTAAAAGAAAAAAAAATTAGGTTTTGTTTGGATAGTGAGGTGATTTCAGATCTTCTGTAAATAGTAATAAAAATGTAATGAAAAAGTAATAATAGAATATTGAATAATAATAAATTATAATAAAAAATATGTAAAAAATAATAATAATAAAATAATAATTAATAATTAATTATAATCAGAATACTTCACTATCTAAACTAACTATTAGTAATGAATGCAAACCTACTTCATTAGAAGATGTCAAATCAATTAGACATAAAATCTCAAGGACCATGTGGAGTTCACATTGTTCAAACTCTTGCACCAACATACTATGGTCGGGTTGGTTTGGTTTGATAGATCTCGTATAATTATTATAATTTTTTAAAATTTTTATATAAAATATAATAAATAAATCAATATTTTTAAATTTAAAAATAAAAATTATATTCTAATAATATTCTATCTGTGTAATTACATATTGTACGGTATTCTATCTATTCATTTTTTGAATTGTGCTATTTAGTTCGGATAAAAATTAAAAATATCTCTTTTATTGAAAAAAAAGGGGGGGGGAAAGCAAGACAAAGCAAAATGAAAGCTTGGATGTATTTTTTGAGAAATTTTTTAATTAAGAAAATTAAAAGGACAAAAAAAATAAAAAAAGTAACGAGTGGGACTAGATGTCCAAATTAGTCATTCAATAAATATCATTTAATGATTGGCTTGACGAAATTGACAAAACAAAAGGACAAAAGCCCTTGGAGGGAGTCAGAGACGTTTAAAAAAGTGGATAGCGATTGGCCCACTGGAGGTGAGGAACACGTGGAAGTGAGAGCACGCGATTATGGCGCCTCAAGTTCAAACCTTTGGCCGGCAATTGTTCGCCGTGACTCCCTTTGTTTGTCGTATCCAACGGGGTTGGAATCCAATGTTTCGGTCTTATTGTTCCTTATACTAGGCCTGCCAATCAGAGAACTTTTGACGCAATACCCCTCCGAAAAATCAGGAAAATAATTCATGTTGCCGCGTTGTGGGTAAATAATTTAGCACCTCATTAAATTCAAAGCAATTATGAAGATGGCAATAACGCTAAAAGTTACATTTAGGCAGAGGTATTTTTAGATATTTTGTGCATAGTAATAAAAAAGTAATGATAGACTATTGAATAGTAATATATAATAGTAAAAAATAATAATAAAATAATGAATAATAATAAGAGAATCTGATGTATTCTCAGTACTTAAACTAAATCAGGCTACGTTAGAAACTTGATCTAAATCGAGTTTAATTCAGTTCAGTCTAATTTTAAGCAGAATTTAAAATCTAAGCATCTAATTCTCAAATTACTAAATTTATCTCAACTCAAAATCTCTTTACACGTGGAACCGACAATATTTTTCAATTCAATATCTTTTTACATGTGGGATTCACAATCTTTTTGAATTTTTATAAATACATTTAAATTCATCTTAATATCCAAACACTTCTAAATTCATCTTAAGTGAGCCTCACAAAACTCAATCCACCATCGTAACTCACTATTATTCATAAAGAACTTAACTCATCTCAATTCAACTCAACTCAACTCAACATCCAAACGAGGCCTACAGGGCAGCTTTGGGGCCTTAGATGAAGCACAAAATCTCATCTGATCTCATTTCATTTCATCTCATCTTATTCTCAAACATAATTTAAATACAAAATTTTCAAACTAATCATTACAATCTTTTCAAACTTTCAAATAAAAAATAATTTCAACTTTTTCAAAACACTAAACAAAAATAATATTATAAAACTATATTATTACAATATTTTAATTATATAATTTTTTTATTCAACATTTTCTCTTTCATTTCCCAAAACTCAAAAAATACTCAACCCAAACTATCTCACTATCATTTACAAATTATTTTACTACTATTTCACAAAATTCTCATATCATCTCACTTCCCAAACAAGCCATAAATAGTTAGATGAAACTTAGATTTTTTATTTTTCAAAAATTGATTCTATATTAATCAAATAACTAAAATATCCATTATTTTATATTAGACCATATTTGGATACAGAAACGGTTTTATCTCATCTCATATCATCATTACAGTTTTTTCAAATTCTCACACAAAATATAATAAACAATTCATTTTTTTCAAATCTCAAAATAATAATAATATTATAACAATATTTTATTTAACTTTCAACTTTAATCTAAAACTATCTTATCTTATTTCACTATCCAAATGAGACCTAAATTGATTCTATCTATTTTTGGTATAGTAAAGTTTTTTTTTTTCTACTACATCTATATATTTTACTTTTAATAATAGCTAGTGGCTATCACTATAAAGATCAAGAATCCTTTATAAGGGATTAAGATTCTTCCAAGTTCTTGCTCAAATTTAAGATCTTGAGTAAGAGAGATAGACACATTAAGCAGACCATATAATATTTATTATTCATTTAATGTTATGAAAAATATTTATATAGACAACAATAAATGTTATAGAGTCCATTTAATGTATTTATCTCTCACACTTAAGAACATTGTTTTTTCTTTTATAAGAGTGTTGTTAGAGCCAAAGGTCCTAGTGGTGAGATACCAATAAAGTGAAAGATATAGCTCAAAATAATTTAAGTAGAGCAATGTTATATTTCACACTTCCATCTTATTATGTAAAATGTAACACTTTTTATCACCATTGTATGATCCTTATTTCTGTAAGAGTAATAATACATGTACAACCCTTTTTACATTCTTCTATACAACCATATTTTAAAATAAGGGTATTTAGGTAAAGTGATGTTATTTTTATAAGTTACTTTACAAAACTGCCCCTCATTTAAAACATAGTTATACAAAAGATTGTAAAAAGTGTTGTATGTCTATCATTTTCCTTTTTTTAAAACAAGAAATATGAAGATTGATGAACAATGTCACCTCATCATAGTATAATGAAAGTAGAATATGAGTGTGAAGTATAAGATTTTCCATTTAAGTACCATCCATGCGGACTAGCTCCTTTTCCATTTTATACAGCCCAAAGTTTGATAAAAATGCATTCTTTAAAGTTAAAGGCCCCAATCATTTGGAATCTTGGATCAATAATATCTTACATCTTCTTAACTAGAAGTAGCATTTTTGGACCATCATTTTCTTTTTATAGGATTATGTTAGATTTTAGATCTGGGAGTAGTGAAAATGGATGAAAAATCTGGAAATTGTAATGGATAATTGTAATATTGTATTGGAATTGATAGTGAAAATACTCTCATTTGAGGGAGAACTCCTCAAAACAGTCTGACAATACAGGAAAATTCTGGATGAAAAATAATAACCGTTTGCTTATAGGGATATAGAGAAGACAATAAAATGACTTAACTACCCTTACTATGTTGTACGGCCCATATTGTAAATGAAGTAAAAGATACTATAGCAACCAAAGAGGCCCGCTGGTGACCCACAAATATAAGTCTAGCTTGACCCCCTTTTCCAGGCCCATATGGCCCAACTCCAACACTTAGCTTCTAGGGCATTCTCCCCTTTGTTTCCTTCATACGCATTGAACCAGCAGAAGCCTCCAAGTCTCCACCTTTGCCTCTCTCTCCTCTACCGATGGATAGTAGATGTGTAACAGAGCTCCCTTTTTCAGAACACCTTACCCACAAGGTGAGGGAAGGCTTCTAACAACTAGCGGTACGGTTCCCACAAGGCCTTTTCCACCAGTTGCCCCTGTCAGCGAACCAATAACTCTACCACAAGTCGATTTTTCACCTTTTTCATCCTCTTTGTCAAAATTTATTGCAGTTCTGGCTTGAAAGCCCCCTTGAATCTAATGGTGGTAGCGTTGGTAAGGGACTAACATTTTGCCCTAATTTCTTTTTCAATTGTGACATGTGAAACACATTGTGAATCTGGGCTGTTGGTGGGAGGCGGATCTGATAGGCCACATCCCCAATTTTCTATTCTACTTGGAAGGGCCCGTAGTATCTAGGCGAAAGTTTGAGACTTTGCCTCTGATGGACTGTGATTTGCCGATATGGTTGGAGTCTCAAATAGACCCAGTCACCAACTAGTATTACTATTCATTTCTCTTCAAGTTTGCATTGTTTTCATCCTATGTTGAGCACTAATCATGTTCTATTTTAGCAGAAACCACAACTTGTCACGCTCTTGCAAGGTAAGCCCCACTTATTCTACCTTGGTTGTTCCTGGGCTGTAGCTCATTAGTCTAGGGGGTTTATAGCCGTATAGGGCCTCAAAGGGTGTTACTTTGGTTGTGGCATGGTGACTAGAGTTATAACACCCCTCTACTAGAGTAATCCAGTTAGACTAGACCTTAGGATTATCATTGACATAACTCCTAAAATAATTTTCAATCCATTTGTTTACAGCTTCTATCTAACCATTCGTTTGAAGGTGGTAGGCAGTATTGAAGGCTAACTAGATCCCTTGTAGAGCAAATAATATCCTCCAAAACTTACTGTTAAATGTGGGATCCCGGTCTGATATGATGGAATTAGGCAAGTCGTGGAGTTTGAAAATGTGCTTTAAAAACTGCTAGGCTATTACTTTGGCTGTATAGGGGTGTGGGATGGGTGGGCATATTTAGTGAATCTGTCCACTACTATCCATAGAGCATTGAACCCCCTGATATGGGTAATCCTTCCACGAAATCCATGGTTATCTCAGACCATGGTCTTGAGGGTATAGGCAGTGGTTGTAGTAGCCTACTAGGAAGTGTATTATCGACTTTAATTGTTTGGCACACTTCACAGTCTCTCAAAAATGCCCTCAAATCATTTTTCTGTCCCAGCCAATAAAAATCCCTTTTAATCTGTGGTTGGTCTTGTCAAAGCCCAAGTGCCCCCCTATGGGACTACTATGCACCAATTGCAGCAATTTGGTGATCATAGTAGGACTAGCTGGGGTATACATTCTGTTTTTGTATAGTACAATACCATTTTTTTACTGAATAGTGCTGGGGTAGGCTCTCCTCAACATGTTTTCGCAATAGGCCTTGGACCACCTCATCCTTGTCATAGAGAGACTTGATTTCAGTCACCCAATAGGGATAGAAAGCATAGTTAGAGTAGTTTCAACATCAGTGTTCTATTGTGACAGGGCATGTGCCACTAATTTCTCCTTCCCCTTCTTATATTCCATAATAAAATCATAGCCCATAAGTTTATATACCCATTTTTGCTGCATAGGAGTTCTCACCCTTTGGTCTAGTAGGAACTTAAGGTTTTGGTGGTCTGTTTCTACCACAAATGATTGGCCTAACAAATAAGGCCACCACTTTTGCACTACGAAAACCAATGCCAGCAGTTCTTTCTCATAAGTTGACATACTTAGTGCCCTCCCTTAATGTTTGACTGAAAAATGCAAGGAGCTTGCCTTCCTGCATTAAAACAGCCCTGATAGCCTCCCCGAAGGCATCACATTCAATAGTGAAAGGTAATTGGAAATTGGGATTGTTAAAAGAAGGGGCTGCGTCATGGCAATTTTTAGCCTCTCAAAGGCAGCTTGGGCCCCTTCATCTCACTTGAAACTATCATTCTTTAATAGGCCAGTCAACTTGACAGCAATAGCCCCATAACCATTCACAAACCTTTTATAATACTCGATGAGACCTAAAAACCCTCTCAAGGCCTTAATGGTTTTCAGCATAGGCCATTCCAACATGGCCCTCAACTTTTCCAGGTCAGCTATAATTCCTTGGCCAGATATTAAATGGTCATAATAAGCAATTTCTTCACAGCCAAAACAACACTTACTCATCTTGCCAAAAAGCTGATTTTGCTTCAAGATGTTAAAATTGTCCATTAGGTGTGTCAAATGGGTCTCAACATCCCTGCTATAAATCAGAATGTTGTAAAAAAAATCAAGATAAAACGTCTAAGATGAAGTTTAAAAACCTGGTTCATAAGGCTTTGGAACAGCGAGGGTGCATTGGTCCAACAAAAGGGCATAACTAGGAACTCGTAGTACCCCTCATGTGTCCAGAAAGCCGTCTTGGGTGCATCTTCTGCCCTTACTCAAATTTGGTAGTAACCTAACCTCAAGTCAAGTTTAGAAAAAATTATGGCCCCATGAGGTTCATTCATCAACTCCTCTACAATGGGTATATGATATTTATCCTTGATAGTGACGCTGTTCAGCGCCTTGTAATCCACACATAGCTTCCATGTTCCGTGCGCTTTTCTCACCAATAAGACAGGTGAAGAATAAGGACTTTGACTAGGGCGAATGACCCCCGAATCTAGTAACTCCTTCACTATTTTCTCAATCTCATCTTTCTGAAAATATGGATATCTGTAAGGGCATACTGAGATGGGTTTAGTGCTGGGTTATAAATTGATTAAGTGGTCATGAGTTCGGTTAGGAGGAAAGCCATCTGAGGAAGAGAAAATGTCTAGGTACTGGATAAGTAGCTGCTGTATGGGCTCGAGTATGGTTGGTGTTTGTTCTGTAGGGACATTTTCAATTAGCTGCAGTACAATCCCCTTGTTCTCACTATGATTAGAGTTGTTTACATACCTTTCCCCAATCCATGAGTTAACACTCAGCCCTTTCAACTTAACAGCCACATTGTTTAGGAAAAATTGCATTGTCAATTCACTGAAATTCCATAGGATGGAGCCTAGCCCTTGAAGCCATTGCACTCCTAAGACCATATCACAATCTGCCAAATCAGTAGGTACAAATCCATGTTAAAATTTTGTCCCTGAATGGTGACATTGACCCCTATCACTTTTCTTTCACTTTCCACTTGTTCCCCATTAGCCATTTTAATTTTCACATTTTCTTTCGTTGTTACTGGTAGCTGAACCTTAGCAACTAATGCTACGTCCAAAAAATTATTCGTGCTTCCCTAATCAATTAAGATTGTGACCCCAACACTGCCAATTCTTCCCTTGACACGCATTGTTGTAGGGTTGAGTGACCTTGTTATGGTGTGTAAGGATATTTCAGGGCACTTTTCAGCCTTGTCCAACCCTAAACTCCTTTCTTGGTCAGTCCCTGCATCTGGCCCTTCTTCATCAACCTTTAGATTATCAACTACTACCTCAATTAAGTATAATTTTGGACTTTGGCAGCGATGCTTGGTCTCCACTTGGAGTCACAGTGGTAACATAAGCCATTCTCCCTTCTATCTCTCATTTGATGCTTACTAATTTTCTGCATAGGTACTACAACCCTTCCAGCATTTTTTGTGTCATGGTTTTGTTGAGGTTATTTTTAGTGAGGCTAGTTCATGGCAATGAGGGGTGGGGTTTCAGGTTGTGAGTTTCTTGTAGAGAGACACATGTTCTTCTTGTATTTTGGCAAGGCTATAAGCTAAGGTGAGGTTATTTGGGTTGAACATACGCACGAGTAACAGTATTTCATCTCTTAGACCACTTAGAAAACAACTTATTTTGTGCTGCTCCAATAGGCCTCTAAGTTTATTGGAAAGAGCTTCAAAGTGAGCCTTGTATTCTTCCACCGTTCCCCCTTGTCTTAGCTTAGTCAACTGTTCCATGGGGTCATCATAGCTACTAGGCCCAAACCTGATCAACAATGCCCTCATTAATCCTTCCCAATCAGGAAAGGGACCAGATTTGTCTAAATCTTGGAACCACATTAGGGCTTTGCCCTTCATATGGAAAGAAACAAGTCTCAAACGTTGTTATGGTAAGGTATTGTGGATAGTAAATTATTGATTCACCTTATACAGCCAAAGATGGGAGTTTTAACCATGCAAAATTGGGAAATTGAGGGCTAGTTTGGGTACCGAGAGTACCTGAGGTACTTTTAAACACTCTCACTACTATTCTTTACTTTATTATTATTTTTTAACTACTTTTTCTACTATTCATTACTTTTCACCTACTTTTTATTACTATTCAATATTCTATTATTACTTTTTCACTACTATTCACAAACATTCTCAGATACTTTCACTACCCAAACCAAGCCTGAGTCTCACAGCTCTGGGAAGTATCTCCCCCGTGTGGGGAACCATCTGCCCCCTCGGGTTTTGTTGGTAGCCTCTTTGTGACTGCTGGACCCACCTGACCTCTGTTTATTGTTTTTGTCCAGATCTGCTGCAATAGAGGAAAACTGTTGCATCATACCCTCAATTTGTTTTCTCATTGCCTGTAACTCCACTCCAATTGAAGAAAACTTTAACTAAGATTGCTTAATGTGTGCCTATGTTGTCTTCTCAAAGGATTGGAATCCTTCTTGAAGATTCTTCAATCTTGTGCCATTAGCCATGGAAGAAGGGGTGGAACGTTGTCTCTTGATACCAATTATTACACTTTAGATCTGGGAGCAGTGAAAATGGATGGAAAATTTGGGAATTGTAATGGATAATTGTAATATTGTATTGGAATTGACAGTGAAAATACTCTTATTCAAGGGAGAACTCCTCCAAACAGTCTGACAATGCAGAAAAGTTCTAGATGAAAAACAATAACTGTCTACTTATGGGGATATAGAAAAAATAGTAAAATGACTTGACTACCCTTACTATGGCCTACGACCCATATTATAAATGAAGTACAAAAATACTATAGCAACCAAAGAAATCCACTGGCGACCCACGAACATAAGCCTAGCGTGACCCCTTTTCCAAGCCCATCTGGCCCAACTCCAACACTTAGCTTCTAGGGCATTCTTCCCTCTGTTTCCTTAGTCTCCACCTTTGCCTTCCTCTACTCTGCCGATGGGTAATTGATGTGTAACAGATTCTTTGAAAGTTTAATTTTATTGTTTTATTCCATAAATTTATTTATCATTTTGGACCAATATAAAAAAGTTGACAAATTAAAACTCAAGTTGTGGAGGTTGGATAGTTCACACCTTAGAAGTAACAATTTATTTAAGCAATGATACACATAACAATACTGTTTATAATTCCTTTTACAACTATATTTTAGATGGAGGGTAACTATAAAAAATATAAAATTAAAATAAATAAAAAATATTTTTTTCATGAAATGACAACTACCACATTGTTAGTATTATTAAGTTTTCAACGACACCAAACAAATCATTTTACTAGCTAAAAACATAATATATTTTTTTGAAAATATATACATACGAGTAATGTTAGGTATAAATTTTAAATAGACAAGTTTTATACAAGTTTTTTTATAAAAAAAATAGATTTCACTGATAAATAATAGTTTTTTTTTATACATTTTAATGTGGAGTTCACTTTTTTACAATAGTTATATGAGACTTATTTATTTTAAATTTGTACAAATTATTTCTCTATACATAATTTCACAAAAATTAAGGACGACCACCATGGTGGCCTAAGTGCCGGCCTGTGGGGGCTTTTTTAGTCTATGACTTTTTATAATTATGCTAACATGATATGCCGATTGTGCTTTATTAATTTTTTAAACACTGATTGTGTATAAAATATGACAGGTATTCTCTCTTGATTGGTTATGATATAGTAAATATGTTCAATATTAACATTTTGGGCGGCACTACAGCCGTCGATGTTGGTTCCAATAAGTGTATTTTATTTTGTTTTTTATTTTTTTGCTTTTTTTTTTCTCATGTATTTTTTTAACACCCTTAGATATTTAAAAATAAATAAATTCATCACATAATTAAAAAACAATTCCTTAATCACTAGGTAAAAAAAAAAAAACCATCGGGACACACTATCGAGACCCAACCATCGGTGGGTTTAGCATTTCTCTAACATTTTTTTATACCAAATTAATTATATCAAAAATTATATGTGCAATCACTTTTGCATACTCCTTTGTACCTTCTATTAATGTGATTGGTTGCGTCACTTTTTTTTAATATAAAATAATTATTTTAGCCAATCATATTATTATAATGTATAAAAAATACGTAAAAGTGACGGTATGTAACACAACTTACCAACAAAATAGATTTATTACTATTATTTATTTATTTATTAATTCCATCTAAAATGGATTAGGAACTTTTGAAATTTATGTCCCAATTCTATGACTAATTAAGAATGAGAAAATTGTAGACAAAAAGTAGACAATACTTTTTTTTTGCAATGATTTCCCACTCTACCCCTTAAATTTATAGGTCTAGTTATCATGAAATATTATTACCTTCCAAGGCGGCCACCGCTGGATCTTGACCTTTCAATTTATTGTTGCAGCAGCCACATGAAACAACACGTACAATTTAATATATATATATGGAAGCATGCATATTCCATGCACCAAATGCAAAGAAATCAATTCTCCAATGGTCCTTTAATTTGATGTAAGATCTGGTCTGCCTTTCATCACAACTTTATTTTCTGAGGAGAGGACTCCCAATTACAATCAACAAACAGAAATATAAATGTTGACAAGGATTGCAACTTCAACATCATTCTGATTTATGTGACAGTCATTTACATTAGGCCTTTAGTTCATACTAAAAAGAAAATCTAGATGCTTTTTACTATTATCCTTTCAATATTTTTTTTACATGAAATCAAATAATTAGTAGACTGATAAAACTGAATAAATAGTTTTTCAGCTGTTTGAATGCCATGTCATGAGATAACGAGAGGATTATAAATAAAAATAATAATGAGTAGTATTACTTGATATAATATTATGAATAATTCTTCTCATCAGTTACTATTTATCTCCACACCACACACTTTATAAAGAAAAAAAAAGAAAAAATTGTAAAATATGAGACGTGAATGTGAATAGTAACTAATGTATAACAAATCTCTAATATTATTAACTTATGCTGAAAACAAAGAGGAAAGATTGTTGAGATTATTACAACATTGCCAAATACAACCACCAATAAATATATGTCAAAGAGAAAAGTCCTTCCATCACCAATATGGTCCGGGATGGTTTATAAGAGAAAGAACTTTAAAATGTTAAAATTTAGGCTCCGTTTGGTTACACAAAACTGATATATCATCTCATCCCATCTCAATCATTATAATTTTTTTAAATTTTCATATAAAAATATAATAAACAATTCAACTTTTTCAAATTTTAAAATAAAAATAATACTAAAAAATATATTCTAACAATATTTTATTTAACTACTATTCAAAACATCTCATCTGAACTGTATATCCAAACCCAGCCTTAACAAATTTGTAAAAGAGTACTCATCCATGCCAACATCCAAATAGATTTTTCAGATAAAAAAAACCTCCCTATCATGAGGATGCACTCTAGTGAACCATCAAAGAAAAAGGCAAGATTAGATGCATCAACAGCTTGTAATGGTAATATTACACCAAAATATGCCTATTTTTAATCTTGCCAACCTCCTCACCTACACATAAATAGTCAAACACAGAGGGGCCTCAGAAAATCAACTTAATTAAAAAATAAATTAAAAAAAAAACCCCACATGGTAGCTACATATGCCCCAACATGAATGATCTGTCTGTCCTATTTTTTGTACCAACATGATTGAACCAATCATGTGAAGCACTGTGGATCTATTGGCTTTTCTGAATGGCTGTATATGTTTGAAATTTTCTAATTCCATAGCTTGGATGTTGTGGTCAGACTTCATTTAGGGTCATAATTAGTGGGTTTCATAGATGTGACAATGTAGATGATGTGAACCTCCATGCACCAAAAAAATTTAAAAAAATAAAAATAAAAATAAAAATCAATAGGACTTGATATTTGTTGGCATGTCATCCATTTGCAGGTAGCATGAATACTAAACTAAATTTCCACTGCACCAACCTCAATGGGTGGCCCAATGACCCAACAAACAGCTTTAGGCCATACTTGCTGTCGAAGATAATTAAGTCGGGTCCAATCTTCATCATTTCCTGTACGTTTCGACAATGAAAGTATTTGAAAATATATGAAAATATTTATAAATAATAATGAAAAAATAATTAAAAAAAATAGAATATTAAATAATAGTAAAAAATAATAAATAATAATAAAAAATAGATAAAAAATAATAATAAAATAAAAAATGATAATGAGAATGTTTGAGAGTACTCAGTATCCAAACATACCTTATTCCTTGAAATACTTTGCATGACCTAAGTAAAAAAACATTCCTAGATGACAATAATGTACGAGAAAAATTCACATTAAGAAAGTCAAACTAATAAGAAACTACCTAGCTTATTAGTAAAAGACTAATAAAGTAAAACATGAATTTTGATAAATTATAGTTCCTTTTATGACTCTAAAACTTAGAGTGAGAGAAAGATAAACACATAAAATATGTCTCATTGTATGTCTTATTCTCCTTATGAGTAACCTAAACGATACTAAATAGTCAATAAATATTATGAGACCTACTTTATATGTTCATTTCTTTCCCATTATAAACTTAAAAGACATCATCTTTCAAAATAGTTGCAGGTATGTGTTATTTCCATAGTCATGCTGTCTCGTTTGAATAGTGAGATGAGATGAGATGAGATGATATGTGAATAATAGTAAAATTGTTTGTGAATAGTAATAAAATTATTTGAGTTAAGATTTATATGAGGTTTTGGAAAATAAGAGCGAAAAAAGTTAAATAAAAATATTATAAAGTTAAAATATTATTAGAATATAACTTTTTAATATTATTTTTGTTTCGAGATTTGAAAAAATTGACTTATTTTTTGTGTTTTGTTTGAAAGTTTGAAAAAATTATAATAATTAGATAATGATTAAATAAAAAGTTAGAAATTTGAAATTATAAGTGTTTGTGTTTGTGGTGTTTAGATATTGAGATGAGGCGAGATGTGATAAAATGAGAGCATTTTGATATCTAAACCAAGCGTTATTCTTTCGATGAATATATATTACTTTAAAAACAATCTCCTTCATGCAATAGTGGTCAATCAATTCATGTTGATTATGAATTGGTGTCTTGCTAATCAATGTAAGTATCATTATTGTTTGTTTAATCAAATTATTAAGTGAAAACTAAGTTATCATCTTACCCTTGAAATATCTCATCTTTTGCAATCTTGTTCATCCAAAACTCGACCGTTAAAGATTATGTTATATCATTTATTTTTCATCAATTTCAATCGAAAAGTAAATACCATTTACATTTAAGTGACACTTCTTGTTTTGCCAAAGAAATGGTAGTTTCGAGAGAAAAAGTGTGATTTCTAAAAATAAATAAATAAAAACTTTAATCCAAGCAGCTACTAAAGTTTTTTTGGTGTGAAAGCAGGCTTCATCCATTAACGTTCAACAGGACAATCAATACGTATAGCTACATCTCATTCTCACCAAGATTATCCATGCATAGAGATGACTTGGCAATTCCATGTACCGATCAGCAGTAAGGATCTTCACCCTTCCATAAAAACTTAAAAGGACTGATAATTAATTTCGTTTATTTTCACAACTCCTCTCAACTCATCTAATCTCATCTAATCATTACAACTTTTTCAAATTTCCACACAAAATAAAATAAAAATTCAACATTTTCAAGTCGAAATCTAAAAATAATATTAAAAAATTATATTCTATTAATATTTTATTCAACTTTTAACTTTAATCTTAACACATTTCATTTATCAATTTTTGTAAAGCCCAAGTCTCAATTAATTAAGCTGTAGGATCCATACTAAACTCTCTTATTTGTAATTTCTGTCTGGGTTTTTTCCAACCTAAGACAATTGACTAGAACATCTTCTACTAACATAAACTCTATAGCCGTTTGGTGAATTTCTAATCAGATTCTCTCCCAGTGTGAACCATAACCAGAACCAAGATTGAGAATACCAGCAAATATAGAGCCACAATAATGGGAGTGGATAACTTGGCCATTCCTGCAAGCCATTGATCATCAGTTCAGCTTCAAAGTAGTTTCTTGTTGCATCATGAAGATACCTTAACAATGATGAGGCGGCTAGCTAAATGCAATCCACAGAATCTATAGATTATCAGTTCACAAAGGGCACCCCGGAAGGAACTCGTTGGGCATATTCCACATACTGTGACCCAAAAAATTGCCTCAAAAAAAACTCTTCGTATGGAATCCTTTGCGCAAAGAAGCGCCAAACAACAATAGCAAATGCGATTGTTGATATGGGATTACAGAGCATTATCTGAGTACCAACTGACCAGATGAAGAAACCGCAGTATCCAGGATGTCGGACAAGCCCATAGATTCCATGAGTAATCAGTTCATGACGCTCCTCATGATAAATCTTGATAAGATGTGTGAAGGCCTGACCGGCTGTAATGATCGCTGTTTTCCTTATGATTTCACCGATTATAACCACTGCCAGTCCCAAGTTACTTACCCACCAGTGTTCCTTCAGCCCAGGAAAGAAAATGATTTCAATTAAGTACTCCACAAATGAAAAGAACATTGCCAAAATATAGTTTTTGCTGATCAGAAGAGACTTAAGAGTAACACTTGATCTCCCATGGATGGCAGCAGCTAAAACGTATTCAGAACTGTGAAAGAAGATTACTGCAAGGAACATCTGAGATAACTGTCTGCAAGCTGTGTAACTGAAGATTTCTGTCATTTTTGGAAAATAATACTAATTAATTTGTTTCGGATACAATGTAGTGGGACCTCTAGTATTTTAGTTATCTCAGTGACTGACTAGGCTGAAGAAATTTCTTGAGATTCACTTCAGACCTGATAAAGATGCAGAATGATAAAACATTGATACTTTAAGTTGAATCTCCAAATCACCCCAAAGATGCTTCAACAAGGACATCTCCTGCAAAAGGAACAAGGATCACAACAACAGTTAAGAGACTTGTGTACAAACTGTGTGGATGCAATGTTGCAAGATAGATCTTTTATCACCTTCAAAATGGAATCTGCATGAAAGCAGAATACTTTCAAGACAACTTGAACAAAGGTTGGGTACCATAGATATAAAGACAAAGTGGACAGAGGAGAGGTCTTGAACATAATTATTACTATGACCAAAAACAAAAAAAAATTGAATTGAATTTATACGAGACCATGAAGGAATTGCTTATAACCTTAGCAAAGCCAAGAGAACTAATACACTTTAAAAGTGAAAGTATCATGCACACAACAACAGAAATACTTTTACGTATGGATTTGAAACAATCTCTGAAGAGTAATGAATAAGCAGTGAATACTTGACTGTTCTAAAATAGTCTCCGCTCAGCAAAAAGAAGATTAAAAAATGACATAGATATTCAACAAATGTCTAGAGATATGAAAAGAAACAGAGGAGAACTGAAGAATTAACTCAAAAATGGTAGAATATATAACGCATGGTTTTATTTTCTGACAGTTAATGAAAAAGAAGAGAATTTGCTCCAGTTTCCCAGAAAAAAAGGAGAAACAAAGAAAATTTATGTGTGTACATTGACACAAGGGGATTTACCAACTATTAGAACTAAAGTACCTATAGCCTAAACGCAAAAGATAGGCCTGTTCCAAGGCACAAGGAGCCTATGACATGCACCTTAGGTAATTACCTACACAACAAGTGGGTCTCGGACTTGCAAACTCTCCCTCCAACACGATCTTATGAGGGAAGGAGATACTATTGAGCTCATTGTCAAAATAAAATAAGAAAGAACTGCCTAATAACATATAACATTAAAAGAATAGAATTAAAGAGACATTATTGCTTAATGGTAAAGAAGACAAAAGCCAAGAACAAATCTAGAAAGAAGATGAAGCACTAACAAAGCAGTACATATGGAATGACTGACCCAAACGAGCAGAGTTAGTTCAATAGCTGACGCACTAACTAATAATTTAGGGGATGAAGAGAGACTAGCATGATTAAAGACTTGGGTCTGAGTTGTTAATCAGCAATTAACTATACCAATCCTGTGTATCACAGAGCAACACCAGATGTCTGATTGACTCTTTTTTTGGTAATTAAGAGGAGATAAATCAAAAGCTTATGCGTCTCCTATGCAATAGATTTCCTACATCAAATCAGAGAGAAACATTCCTCCTTGAGAGAAACCAATGAATGCACTATTTTAATCAAGTAGTTCATTTTTGACACATGCGACATCCATTAATTACTATTGCCACCAATAAGATGACTATAAAATTAAATGAAGTTGACCCTAAGATTGGGGAAAAAGGAAAAGGAAGGTGGTAACTCAGTGCAGGAAGACTGAATCCTGCAATATTGTAATAAATTGAACACTAAATGAAAGGAAAAAACACCGGAATTTATTTCTCAATGAATTGATGGTCAGAAGTTCAAAGACTCGTAGATATTTGGACTGGGTGGAGGTAGCCTTGGCCTTCAAAGCTTCAAAGGAAGCTAACCTGATTCAAACAAATTCCAAAAGCAATTACATGGCTAATTATGAATGTCTCTAGCATTACTCTGACAGCTTGAGAGTGCAAATTCGAAAGCCAGTTCAAGAGTTGAGAGAAACCGTTGGAGATGCAAGGTGCCTCTTAAGGTGGCTTTCTTGGGGGTGGTTGGCTTCTCATGGGAAAATTCTTACCATTGACAAGTTAAGGAAGTGTGGTATCGTTGCAATGGATTGGTGCTTTATGTGCAAAAGATGTGGTGAATCGGCGGATCATCTTCTTCTTCATTGTGATGTGTCGAAGGCTTTATGGGACGAGGTCTTTGCTAAGGCGGGAATTGCTTGAAGGGGGTGGTGAACCTCTTGGCGTGTTGGAGAGGGATTCTAGAAAATCATCAAATAGCAACCGTTTGGAAGATGGTACCTCTTTGTTTTATGTGGTGTATTTGGAATGAGAGGAATGGGCATTGTTTGGAGAATAGAGAACAATCGGTGGAAGGGATTAGAGATTTTTTTTTCGTACTTTGTTGCTTTGGGCTTCAGTTATTGTATTGGATGGGAATAGTCTTAATGACTTTTGTATTGTTTTTCAGGGTTAGCTTGTAATTAGGTGTTTCTCTCTTGTACACTTACTGTGTATTTGGACTATGCCTAATTACGTTTTTTAATAAATTTCTTACTTAAAATAAAAAAAAAGAGTTAAGAGAGAAACCAGCTAGTTTAAATTCAAGTGTCATTGATTTTAGCTGATCTCCATTTAATGTCATGTACCACACATGTTTTTAGCCTAATGGATCTCGCATCTTCACCGTCCACTTGCTTCTTTTTATATCAACTCCTCTTCATTTTTTACAGAGCCTTAGATTCCTTCTGTCACCTTCTATTCTCGTCTGAACCCAGGTCCCAGTCTTCTTGCCCTGATCTTGCCTGCATCTGCCTAACTGCTTCTCAATCTGAAACTTTGACCATGACAAACCTTCTCCTCTTCAAAAACCCTAATTTTCCTACATAATTGCATCGCCCACCCTTGTTCTTTTTGGGCTGCCTACGACTGAAGGCTCCATAGACATGCCCCAGTCCCCCTCTTCAGAAAACCTTGCCCCCCAAGATGAGGGTAAGTTTCTATCCAACATTTTTTCTTCACCTAAACAAAATCTTCGTGTTCCCCAAGGATGAGATTGATAAAGTTAGGACATATAGAAGGATGGAAGCGGAGTGTTGATTATCAACCGGTAAACCGGCTTCCGGTAAATCTTTTTCTTGCCCCACTTCACTAGTTCTTTCTAACTCTTCTAGTGGCTTTCTAGTGGCTTCTTAGATTCCCCATCAACAAGAGGGAACCTTACCCTTCCACCCAACCAAAAAATCCTTTTCATTTGTTTCGTTGTTGAACTTCTGTCCCATCCCAAACCTCTAAGGTTAGGAGGTGAAACTACTCCTTCTCACAACCAATACGCAAACGCAAAAATCAAACTTCAACAATTTCCGGCATTCAAATGAAGCAACAGTGAATAAAAGGCAACAGACTCGAAAATTAAGAACCACTAGTAAAGAGAAAGATTTAATCAAATAATAGAGCTAGAGGTTTTACCTTGGAATCCACTGATGTAATTTGAAATAAGGAAGGGAGGTGCAGCAGTTACGGCTTTGAAAGGACGACACCGAGAGTGAGGAAGAGAACGAAGGAGGAAGAGATCGAGGGAATGGTTTTTCGGTGACTTTGTCAGTGTATAGTTTATGCGAAATTTTATCACTTTTAGCTAACAAAAATCTAATTTTATCTATTTTAGGCTTTTAGCTAATAAGCTTAAGAGCAATCGGAATGGTTTATCTATTTTGCATTTTTATTTTTAACCCATTCATGTATCAATTTTTGAAAATTTTAAATTCATGAATTTTATTTTATAAATTCATGTTTTACCATTTATGTGATGCCCACAAGATTTGCTCGGAATTTGCCGGAGCTTGAAATGTTGGGAGATGCAACACAAAATCACATATTCCATTCATAACAGTTTAAGGATGCATGTTTATCTATTTTGCATTTTTATTTTTAACCCATTCATGTATCAATTTTTGAAAATTTTAAATTCATGAATTGTATTTTATAAATTCATGTTTTGCCATTTATGTGATGCCCGCAAGATTTGCTCGGGATTTGCCGGAGCTTGAAATGTTGGGAGATGCAATACAAAATCACATATTCCATTCATGACAGTTTAAGGATGCAATGCACCTACATACATATAACATTATGTAATAAATGTAATGGATATTCTTTTTGAACAATACCTAATGTACCAAAAATAGTATGTTCCAAAATATAATTATGACTCCATCATATTCACTTAAACCAATAATCACATAATTCAATTAGAAGACTTGCCCCATTTGGATTCATATATGAGTTGAGATGAGTTGAGATGGTTTTAGATGATTTGAATAAAATATTATTAGAATATTATTTTTTAATATTATTATTGTTTTGTGATCTAAAAAAATTAAATTGTTTATTATATTTTGTGTAGAAATTTGAGAAAATTGTAATGATGAGATAAGATGAATTTCCAATCCAAATTGGAGCTTAAAGTTAAAACATTCATAACAAAGTTAGGGTTCCCAAAACATGGGCCACTCGAACTTCAAAAGATAAATACTTAGTACAAGTTATGATATTTTAATTTTTATCTTGTACTTACCAAAATTTCCACGATTTTATCCAATAGCATTGAATTGACTTCCATAAAATGGTTGACTAATACAAAGCGATTCTCAAAGGTGGGAAACTCTTCACAATATGGTATCCATTGGGGCTTAGGATTCTCCCTCAAAATTCCTTCAATATCACTCACTAATTGTATGATAATCTTCATGTTAAAGCCTATCAACTGGAAATGCTCATCCATTATGAACTCTATACCACTTGGTTCTAGCCAACCACTTGGTTTTAGCCACCCCTTATCCTCGTCTAGTTTGGTTCCATCGATCTTGTCATAACTTTTACTCTTCTGGGAGAATGGTAATTGGGACTACTAAGTGAGATTCATAAAATCTCAGCAAGTAAAATTCCTAAGCTACCAACAGTATGAACGTCTTACATAATAGTAAATGACATATATGATTCATAACATCAACTTGGACATGCGTGATATAACTTGAAAATAACATGTCATGGACTTGATTTGAAAATAACATGACTTGACATGAACATGAGACCTTATTAATATGTACATGTTTGATTAAAAGTGAATTGTAGATGCTCCACGACTCCCCAAGGGCCGTGTGCTCCTACCAGTACTATAACAGCCCGCTAGAAATTTATTGGTTGAATTTCTTTTGACTTTAGGAATCTCGTGAAATCCCATCAGTTTTTACGAATCGACCAATCGTACAGGTTTTAGTCTGTCAACATAGTCAATGTTATCATTCGCTGTAGTGCTAGAAATATGAGTTTAATTATTTGAGATAGTTAGAAGTGTCAGAATGCATTATGGTCTACACCATTAGACTCAGTTGATTATTTAAGATTTTATGGCGCCAAAACCCATTTTCATAATTTCGGACATAACTCCTATTCGAAATTGCGAAATTATTTTTAGGGGTACTTCGATGTTGAATTTCTGTAAACGATTTTCATTATAAGTTAATATGAATATTTATGATTTTTCAATACTAAGTTTATTATGCATTTTTTTGGAGTGAATAGTAATCTCGATAAGCACACCAAGTGCGGTGTTTTCAAAATCATAGTATGGAATGTCCAAATTAGGTTAGAGAAGTTTTATTTGGACACTTGGCAATATCTTAGCCACACATAATGAATAGTATTAGACACTTGACACCATGAGGAATCATTAAATAGATTTGTGAAGGAAATCAAACTGTGAGATCATGCCATCTAAGCAAAATTTTGTTTCATCTGATCAACCAAATTGTGCCAGACCAAAGAGAGTTTCAATCATTACGAAACCCTAAATGGTTGGAATCTAATTGAAATCTCAAAAGTTTGGTTGAAACTGAAAGCCTAAACGGTTTTCCAAACCCTAAAGTTGGCCTCCAAATCATTTTTAATCCGATTTCTAGCATTGTGTTTAATTATTTGATTAAATCCCTTCTACATGCTATTAATTAATTAAATCCTTGTTATGACATCATTATCCAACTTTTTAAACTTTGAAAATTTGATTGGGTCAAGAAAAATTTAGATTTGGACTTAATAGTATTCCTAACCCTAACCAAACCCCATTTAAATCCCAAATTGAAGCCCACTTGGTTGAGGCCCACTAAGGCTCACAAATTTGGCCAACTTGACAAAAATTCTTTAAGAAGTTTCCTCCCCCATATGGCAGGCCATCCACTGCCCTTGGCTGCCCCCAATAGTGCCTTGATGTGAAAAAAAAATCTACCCCATCAACCTCCATAGCTCACAGCTGTGTAGGCAGTTCTTGCCCCTCACTATTCTCCACTTTATGTCACATAGCCACCTTCAATCAATGGTCATTCAAGCCCACAACTTCCCCTTTTAGAAGTTTAGAGTCATGCAAAATATATTTCACTCCCTTTTATCACTTTTTCACCCCGTTCTTAGAGAGAAACTCAAAAGAGCTCTCTAAGGCAAATTTTTGGGTCTTTTTGCGTGGCGATTTTAGACCATTTGTAGGTATTTTCATACGATGACTGCTCATACAAGTTGTTCTTCTTTGAATATAGTTTCCGTGGATATATTATTAATCTCATTCCATACTAAGTTGATCAGTCAAAAGTATTTTTAACCATGGAAAGGTCATTCTGGGCGTGAAACTAGATAGTATGTTATGTTTTGGAATTTGTGACCAAACTAATGGACATATCTTTGTCTGAAAATTTAATTGAGTGTTGTTAGCATGTATTTATGAATATTCATTGAGATTTTATTGCATGACTAAGAGTTGGTTTGGGTAGTGAAAGTATCTGAGAATGTTTGTGAATAGTAGTGAAAAAGTAATAATAGAATATTGAATAGTAATAAAAAGTAGGTGAAAAGTAATGAATAGTAGAAAAAGTAGGTAAAAAGTAATAATAAAGTAAAGAATAGTAGTGAGAGTGTTTGAGAGTACCTCAGGTACTCTTGGTACCCAAACTAGCCCTAAAACTTTTGATGATAGATTTTCTTAGATCTAGAAACTTGAAAGTTGAAAGTGAAAAAATAGTTTTTGTTTTCAGAAAGTTTGAATATTTCGTGGTATAATCTTACTTTAAAGGCTTTGATATTCTCATGTGATGATCCTAAACGTTTTATATACATGTTAGGATGTTATTTTGAAGATATTTAGTATTAATTTTAAAGATATGATTTTTCTATACAAGAGGATTTCAGTTAGGCCTAATATTTGATTTTTTGGGTTAGATCTATATTTTATTGTGTTTTAGCCATGTGATTTTAAGTTTTATGATTGGATCTTCTTTAGGATATATTTTTAAACCATGTGATTTTTTAATTTGAAGATTACATATTTTTAAGCCATAGATCAAGAGATTGATCAAAGTTAGTTGAGAGAAAAGTTTTTGTTTTTGGACTAAGTGTAAAACCAAAAACCCCAAGTGTTATTTTGTGATTTTGGTAACTTTTGTTTAATCATTTAAAGCATGGTTGATCTTAGGATGATGTTATGAATATGTTAGAAGTAAGATTTGATTTTTGAAATTCTTGGAGATGTTTTGAATAAGATCAAAATTTGTGATTCAAGGGTTTGTTTTTAGTTAAAAAGTTTGGATCTTTTTACTAAAAAGTTTTGGGTTGATAATTAGTAAGTTCTTGTTGGATGTTTTAAGTATGTTTTTAAACTTATGATAGGAAGATTTTTGTTGCAAAACTTTGGTTTGATCATAAGTTTTGAAATGAGAAGAAGTGCAACAAAACTCAGAGGAAAAACCTATAGATGTTTCGGTCATAGTGTGTTTTTCATAATTGTGATTTGTTTTAAATTTTTCTAAATTGATTTTAAGTTTAGGACAAAATTTACATAAGGAATGAAAATCTTGAAAATTTTTAGAGTTATGATGTGAAATCCTTAAGTTAGGAGTAAAATGGTTATTTTCTCACATGTAGAGGGTAAAATAGTAATTTTATTCTAAGTTAGTTTGTTTTCATGCTTCTAATTGTTAGTGATTAAATTTTTAATTTTTAGAATTACTATTTTCAGTTTCTCGTATTTCGCATTTTATTCTCGTAGAAAGTGACTATTGAGGTAAGTTAGTTCTTAACTTTCTATCAGTTTACTATGTATGTGCGATGGGTGAGGAAATTACAGTTTCTATTCGTATGTTGTTGTATATGCCATACCATACCATGTCATTACATATTTATCTGTTACACAATCTATTCTGTTACGTATTGCTAAAAGTTACAAGTATGTCATGTTACATTATGCCATCTATTACATGTATGTCATGTCACATAATACTCATTGTTACATGTATGCTATGTCACGTAATATTCACTATTACATGTTATGTCATATTATGAAATGTTGTCTGTCACATATTATGTCATTCTACAAAATATTTTCTGTCAAGTACGTCATGTCTTTCGATTTACGTTCATGTACATCTTCGTACAATTAAGTTATTGTCCAGTTCATGCTTATTGTTAAATTATGGTAATCTTATGAGATAAAAATAAGCAATCATGGTAACTTGATGTGATAAGAATACGCTATCATGATAACCCCATGAGATAAGAATACGCAATCATGGTAACCCCATGAGATAAGATTATGCAATCATGGAAACCTCATGTGATAAGACTACTATATCATGGTGACCCCATGAGACAAGAATATGTTTCAAGTTAACATTTATGTCATGTCATGTTATATTCAAGTTTACGTTTATGTTATGTATGTTCACGTTCATGCTATGTTTCAAGTCCATATTATGTTTCAAGCTCGTGTTCATATCAGGTTATGTTCATGTTCATATTATGTCATGTTCACGTTCACGTTATGTTTCAAGTTCACGTTTATGTTATGTTATGTTCAGGTTCATGTTATGTTTAAGTTCATGTTCAAATTATGTATGCTCACGTTCATGTTATGTTTCAAGTCTATTTTATATTTCAAGTTCACGTTCATGCTATGTTGCTAGTCTATGTTATGTTTTAAGTTCACGTACATGTCATGTTATGTCAAGCTAAGTTTTAGTTTCAGTTCAAATTATGTCATTTATGCCATGCTATATGTCAAGTTATGTTATGTTTACGACTTTGATTATACATACATGTTTTTACTGCCATGCATGCATCATTAACCTATGTGGAAGTTTTTTGTTAACTTGCTGAGATTTGTAATCAAATCTCACCGTGGTAATCTCAACTATCATTCCCTCCGAATGGTAGGCGATGTGTCAGGACCAGAACAAAGAGCAGACATTGGCAGACTGGAGGAGGTTAACTAGACGCTGTAGACGTAACGCGTAGCTTGCAGCCTCCATAATTAAGTTTTTGGATAGCATTATGGTATTGTTCGTTGAGTTGCGCGAGTTACTCAATGAACTAACCTGATAGTGTATTTTGACAATATAATTATGGAGTCAGATCTCCGTTGTTTTGATATTACAATCTTCTGAAATCTGTGTTGTAATCGTGGATGTTAATTTTATTAAGTATGCATGGATTATGTTTTAACTATTTGAGATATTATAATTTTGGTGCATAATATTGCTCAAGAAAAAATAATTATCCTTTGTGAATATTACATAATGCTATATTCATGTTTGGAACATTGCATCTTAAATGTCATGAACCAGAGTAGGTAACATTATGCTGCATGTCCGTCTGATCACAAGTACCACATCACATCACAAGCATTTACTGCAGGTGTGAGTACATCACGATAATTGAATTGATAAAACTGTTAAACGTGTAATTGGAACCACTGGTGTTGGGTGCCTGGATTCACTCCGGTAACCAATTACTTAGGTCCCATTCGAAACCTTTTGACTTTATTTTGTCAACAAGGGGATTTAACAAACTAGTTTAAAGTTTTAAACACTCTATCATAGACAAATGAGTTCCAATAGGATAATTCTCCATCCTAACACTTAAGGTCGTGATAAAATAAAAGATATATGCATGACTTAGACTTAGCTCATGACATACTCATGTAATAGATAAACATATAACAAATGACATGGGATTAATGCAATAGATAAACATATAACAAATGACATAGGATTCATGCAATAGATAAACATGTACTGTAATAAAGACATGACATGACATATTATAACAATTCATAACAAGTATAATAAACATAAAAATGATTTCTTACCACCACGCATACTTACAAATATCGAGAGTAGGTTAGAACTTACAGTGATATAGCGTAATATAAAAGTGAGTGTAAAAATACATGAATTGAAACAAGATATTTTCTATGGTTAGAATATCTTACTAATTTCTTATAAACGTAACTTAACTAACTTAAGAATATATAACTAACTACCATAACAAAAAAATATATATATATATATATACTCACAAAGCTACTGCCTGCTTTTGGATGTAGAGTCCATGGGCAATGCGGGTGCAGGTATGTTGAAATCCATTGGAGTGGTATCCTAAGGTAGATGGCATAACGAGTTGTCATCAAAGTTATAAATCATGTTGGTGAAATGCATTGGGTCAGCCTGATGTACAACATCCTCGTCATCGTTGTTGTCGAGTACATGCCCCTACATGAGCAGACATCCTCGATGTGTCAACAACATTAATGATCTGGATGTCTAGGGCTTAGGAACAACAACATAGCTCAACTCTGCCTCTTCGAGTGACCTCTTAGTGTGGAAACTATTCCTATTGATCCATGTAGAGGGATGGCGAGGTGGAAATCACTCCTTATGGGGGAGGGCTCTCCGCTCATAACCCTTCATGTGGCTATCTATGTCTATGACGTGGGTGCGGTGATGTTCCCACTTCTCCATCATCTGCTAGTAGGCAGCGGCATACCTATCAAGCTCAATGAGTCTCCTTTGATGGCACTCCTCTTTCATCTCTCTCACTCTTTGGGTAAAAAGTGTGGACTTCCCCACGATCTTTCTCTTTCATCCCATAAAAGTTGCAAAAGGTAAAGTAAATGACCAAAAAAAAATCCCACAGAGCAAAACATACACGAGGCCATAACAGATCTTAGATGAACATACTTTATTTGATATCCAAACAAATGAAGTACAAAAATTGTTTGATGCAATGAATCCTGTACAAAAATAGTGGATACAAAGTCGTGTAAGCTGTGTTCACAGACAAAACAAAAACTACACTATAGTCCAAATAGATGAGGGTACTTGGCTTTCATAGCAAATTCTTTCTCCCAAGTTGTTTCCTGAACATGATGATTCTGTCATAGTACTTTAACCAGTAGAATCTTGCAGTTATGGTATTTCTTCTCTATCAAATGGATAATTTGCACTGATTTTTCCTCATATGTCAGGTTCGGTTGTAATGGTATACTCTCAGGGTCCACGACTACTGGAATTTGGTCTCCAAAGCTCTTTTTCAAAGAGGACACATAAAACACAATATGGATTTCATGGAACTCAATTGTAAATCCAAACAATACGCAGTTGCTCCCACTTTTTCAATATCTCATATGATTTCACAAACCTTGGACTCAATTTTTCCTTAACACCAAATCGGGTCACTCCCCTCGTGGGAGACACTTTCATATAGACCTAGTCTTTGAATTTAAAGTCCAGATTTCTTTTTCTATTGTTGGCGTAACTCTTCTTCCAACTTTGTGACATTCTCATCCTTTCTCTGATCACTAGAACTTAGTCCTTTATCTCCTGCAAGACTTCTGGTCTGATCACCTTGTTTTTATTGTCTATTGTCACCAATACAATGGGGATATGCATTTCTTTCCATACAAAACTTCTTAGGGCACTATCTAAATGGTGGCCTGGAAGCTGTTATTGTGAGCAAACTCTACCAGAGGTAGATGTCTTTCCAAATTCCCTTCATGCTCCAGAACACTGGCCCTAAGCATGTCTTCTAGAGTCCGTATCTTTCTCTCGGTTTATCTGTTTGTCTGAGAATGGTAGACACTACTGAATTTCAGACTGGTGTCCATCAAACTCGTGAAATAAGGGTCTTTGTTTGACATGATTGTTTTTGGTACTCTGTGCAGTCTAATGATCTCTGACACATAAGCCCTTGCCAATGTTTTCAAAGTATTCTTGATGGGTATGAAATGGACGTTTTTTGTCAACCGGTCAACTATCACTCAGATAGTATTATTCCCAGTAGTAATTCTTGGAGAGCCCACTATAAAATCCATCGAGATATCTTCTCACTTCCATTCTGGGAACGAAGATTGTTGTAAAACACCTACCGACTTCTAATGCTCTGCCTTAACAAGCCTATGGACAAAACATCTATTCACAAATTTTGCTACATCCTTCTTCATTCATTTCCACCAGAAATGAGGTTTTAAATCCTAGTATATCTTTGTACTACTTGGATGGGCCATATAAGGAGTATTATGAGCCTCCCTTAACACTATATTTTTAATTCCAGGTTGGTTAGAATTACTCTATTGTCTTTGTAATACAGGGTCCCATATTCTTTTACCCTAAAGTCTTTTGGCTTTTCAGACTCCTCAATTCTACTTATGACTTTCATCAGTTTTCTGTCCTATCTCTGACGATTTTTTAGTTCTTCCCAATCCAATGTGACATACTCATGGGCTGAGGTTAGAATGGTCTCTTGACTTTGGTCTCTGATTAATACTCTTCTTATACTGTTTAAAAGAGATCCCATTATTGATGATGACGCAAACGAATCCTTAGCTCTTTTTACTTAGTGCATATGCTACCACATTTGCCTTTCTAGGGTGGTACTTTATGTCGCACTGATAATCACTAATCAGCTCTAGCCACCTTCTCTGCCTCATATTTAGGTTCTTCTTGCCCAAATAGGTACTTTAGACTCTTGTGATCCGTAAAAACTTCACACTTCTTGTCGTACAAGTAGTGTCTGCAAATCTTCAGAACAAAAACCACGACAGCTAACTCTAAATCATGGATAGGATAATTTTGCTCATGATCCTTCAGTTGACGTGAAACATAAGTGACTACCTGCCCTTCTCCATCAGTACGCACCCCAGTTCTGCTTTGGATGTTTCACTATACATCACATAAAACTTATATGGCTCTGGTAGTGTCAATACCAGTGTTATTGTCAATTTATTTTTCAGCTCGAGAAAATTAGTCTTACACTTATTGCTCCAAACAAATTTTGCATTTTTCCTGGTTAGGGCTGTAAGTGGTCTGAATAATATGGAGAATCCATCCACAAATCTCCTATAGTAACCAGCCAGTTCTAAGAACCTCCAAATCTCGTGCATGTTGGTCGACCTCTACTCCACCACTGCCTCAATCTTACTGGGGTTGACTATTAGTCCACCACTGGAAATCACGTTATACAAGAACTTGACTTCAGAGAGCTAGAACTTGTACTTATTGAGCTTGGCATACAACTCTTGATTTCTGAGTATAATCAGAGTCATATTTAGGTGACCTTGATATTCATCTTTGCTTTTTGAATAGATTAGGATGTACTCAATGAAAATGACAACAAAACTATCCAGATAAGGTCTAAATATTTTGTTCATCATATCAATGAATGCCGCTGGAGCATTGGTGAACTCGAAGGGCATCACCAAAAGCTTGTAGTGGTCATACCTTGTCCTAAAGGCAGCCTTTGGTGCATCTTGTTCTCTGACCTTCAGCTGATGGTATCCCAATTGCAGATTTATCTATGAAAACATCGATGCTCCTCGTAGTTGATCTAGTAGGTCGTTGATTCGAGGTAATGATATTTGTTCTTTATCATAAACTTGTTAAACTCCCTATAGTTAAAGCACATTCTCATCAAACTATCTTTATTTGTCACGAAAAGTACAAGTAAACCCCACGGTGAAGAACTCGAATAAATAAACCCTTTCTTGAGCAGTTCCTCTAGCTACACTTTAGCTCTTTCAACTTCGCGGGAGCCATATGATATGGTGCCTTCTGTACCAGAATCATTGCAGGTTTCAACTCTATTAGGAATTCAATCTCTCTATTAGGCGGCAATCCGAGTAACTCGTTAGCGAAAACTTTGGGAAAGTCTTCCATTATGGGTATCCCACGGATTTCTTCGTTCCTTGTTGACTTCTCTACCACCATCACTAGAAATGTTGCTGCACCATTCTCAATACACCTCCTAGTTTGTAAAGTTGAATATACCTAGGAGGGGTGGCCTTAACTGACGTTCTCACATAACTAACCCTATCTTCATTCATGGGTCTAAACACAACTCCCTCTCTCGACAGTTTATCTTAGTATAGTGCTTGAACAACCAACCCATCCCCAATATCAAATCGAATCCCATCAAAACGAAAACCATCAAATCGGCCTTCAATTCTTTACCCTCTATTTCTACAGGACAATCCTTAACTATTCGATACAAGCTACTGTATTCTTGTCAGGAATAGTTACTACTAATTTACGGGATAACAACTCAGTTTGGAAGTTATAGATCTATGCAAAGGTTGTAGACATGAAAATTGTGACGCGCTTGAATTAAATAGTGCACAAGCCATGAATCTTAACAGATTGATGTTTCCTAACATTGACAAAAGTAGTACTACTATTCACAAAATTCTATCAATGCTATCTAGCTTAACGACATAGAGGTCTTAGAGAAATACTGGTAATGACCCCAACTTCTTATGTTTTTGGCGCGTTAGCATCAACATCTCCTAGAGTGACAGTGTACACTCGTGCTTGAATGTGGGGCCTTGACTTTGGCTTGTTTTTAGCGTTGGAAGTTGCTCCACTTCTTGAGCTGCGTTGGGACACTCTTTAATCATGTGATCGGGTTGTTCTCACTTGAAACAAGCTCTGTATTCAAATCGACATTCTCCAGCATGAAACTTGCCACATTTCGTACATTAAAGGTTTGAGGGCGGCATCTGTCTTCCAATTACAACACCTTTGCCCTTGATTGACCCAACAAATGACCTATTCTTCTTTGCACTTCCACTGGCAGCGTACGAGAAAGCTCTCTTCAGTTCAGAATTGATCTAAGCGGCCAAGCCCCTTTATTTTGCCTTAGAAATAGCGGTCACTTTTACTAGCTCCTTGTAATTCTTGATTATGAAACATGCCACTTGGCTACGTATCCTCGGCTGCAGTCTTCCTTGAAACTTTTGGGCATGCATCCTCTCAGTTGAAACTAGGTGAGGTAAGAACCTCTCCACTTCCATGAATTTGGTAGCATACTGCTCCACATATATGCTGCCTTGTACTAAAGACACAAACTCATGCTCCTTTTGTTGCTTCACTAATTCTGGAAAGAATCTATTGTTGAACTCCTCCATAATCTTCACTAAGTTAAGGTAGCTAGGGTTTCCAACTCCTTTGCCAAAAGCTGTCTTCACGTATTCCACCATATATAGGCCTCTCCTTGAAGTAGATACTCAGCATACAACACTTTTTGATCTTCAGTGCATTCGCAAATCTTGAAAGCCTGATTGAGATCAATCATCTACTAATATGCCCTCATGGGCCCTTTATTGACCAAAAAGTTTGGGTAATGGTACACCAAGAACTTCTAGTAGGAGTATCCCCTAACTTCTTGCCAGTGCTCTTGCACTTGTTGCTATTGTTGTTGCTGTTTGAGCATGTCCGTCAGCAAACGAATAGCTTCTGTCATTTTTTATCCTCCGTCCTTTGGAGGATTTTGTTCCTCCTAGTTGTTGTCTCCAAAGGGTTTCTTGGTACTCTGCCACGCACCATGTGCTACATCCTAAAACTCATGTTTACATGTATCAGATTCACGTACTTTCTAATACTTCAAGAACTCAAACATAATAGAAGACTAAAATCTCAATCCTATATTCTAGTACCAACTCCTAGGAATATGTGAGTTTACTTAGAGATGTATTGCTTTGACTACCACGAGACACCCCCAAACTCAGCTTGGAATTTGACGGAGCTTGGAGCTTGAAGTATCGGGACATGCGACACAAGATCACATATTCCTGTTCATGATAATTAAGGATACAGTGCATCTAACATGCAATAACAATATGTAGTATTCGCATCAAAATCTTTATTTGAGCAATAAACAATGTATCAGAATGCTATATCCCAAAACATAATCATAATTTCATAATATTAATATCTCAAAAGTTATCCAACAAGTCTGTATCAAAATAAGTATTGGAGATAATGCTCCACAAGCACATACATGAAATTAAACTATTGAGCTAAATCCTAAGTCGCTCGCAGCTTATTTATGATCTCAAAAATAACATCCAGAAAATGGAGGATTGACTCCATTAGCTCATCGTGCGCGCTCTGTGGTCTAATTGACCTCCTCCAGCTGGTCGAATCCCCGTTCCTCTAACACATTATCTACCGTTTCAGGAGAATGGTAATTGAAACTACCAAGTGAGATTTATAAAATTTCAGTAAGTAAAACTCCTAAACTACTAATAGTATAAATAGACATGTATGACAATAATATGACATATGCATCATGACATGTACTTGAACATGCACGACATGATTTGAAAATAATAGGGCTATACATGAACATAACACGACTTGGCTTGAATGTGGCATGACTTGACATGAACATAGCATGATTGCATGAACATGAGACCTTGTTAACATATACTTGTTTGATTATGTGAATTGTAGATGCTCCAGGACTTCTCAAGGGTTGTGTGCTCTTGCGGTACCGCATCACATCATAGGAATTTACTCAAGCTGTATGTAATTTGGCACCATTGACGTTGGGTGCCTGATTTCATTTCGAAAACCAATTACTTAGGTCTCATTCGAAGGCTGTTGATTGTACTTCATCAACTCAGGAGATTCCACATCCAATTTAAACACTCTGAAGTAGACAAAGGAGTTTCACTAGGATAACTCACCATCCTAACACTTGAGTTCTTGATGAAATAAAAAGACTCATGCATGATTTAGAACCATTTCATGACATACTCAATGCTTATGACATGGTATTCATGGCAAATAACATAATAACATGTAACAGTATGATGACATGTCATTCGTGGCATGTGACAAATAATTATGTACAATAGTAAGTGACATAACATGATATATTATAAACAATTATAGTAAGCATAATAAATATGAATATAAAGTTCTTGTCACCACACTTATGTAAAACACTAAGAGTAAGTTAGAGAAATGTAGCGTAATGTAAGCAAAGCATAATAGAGTGTAGGCTGAAATGAGATACATTCTAGGGTTAGAATAACTCACTTAATCTTCTTAATTACAAAACTTACTAACTTAGGGTCAAATTTGCAAAGTTACCCCTGAACTTATGGGAAATTACAAATTTACTCCTAAAAAAAAGGATTTTGCAAATTGATTTCAAAACTTATTAAAATTTACATTCCTAATGTAAATTCATACTAAATTCAAATATGAACTTAGAAAGTTTTAAAACTAATCCCAACTATGATAAACTCCTATTGGCCGATTCATGTATAGGCAAAAATCTAAGGTTTCATTGTTACTTGGCCGTTTAACGCTCTAACATGCTTAAACCGAAAATGAAAGCTTCAAAAATCACATACGGCTTCGTTTGGTTAGTCAACTGAGTTGAGTGCAGTTCATTTTTAAGCATCTTTTGACATCCAAACATCAAGTTGAACTGCATCGGAAGTTATTTGAGTGGGCTGGTACTGTACATTGATATAATCAGTTTGACTTGTGCTGTACATTCTGCAGTGGGCTAGTGCTGTACATTCTGTAGTGGTAGATCCTGCAAACCTATTTAGTGGCAGAGATCCTGCAAACCGAAGGCCGGAAAAAAAAGTAATGTTTGTCCATTTTGCCCTTACTTAACTTGAGATGGACAGCTGCAAGTGCAGCTTGGAGAAATATTTTTAGCCTTTTATAGATTTGACGCCGACAATATATTTTTTATATGTCAGATAAACAGTTAAATTTAATGGTGGGACCCATTTATTTTATAATTTACTATTAATATATCTAAACTCATCTTAACATCCAAACACATCTAAACTCATTTTAAGTGGACCCCACAAAACTCATTCAATCATCTCAATTTACTACTATTCATAAAAAACTCAACTTAACTCAACTCAGCTCAACATCCAAACGCAGCCTTAGTTCTAAAATCATGTTAAAACACTAAATCACACATTCCATAAAAACTTGGACTCATTACGTCAAAGAAAATGCTAAAACATCAAGATTATGTCAAATAAAACCAACTCTTAATGTTCTTGGTCTAACATTTTCATAACAACTCCAAGGACTCCAAAAGTCCATAAATAACTCTCCTAACATGTTTACATTCAAATATAAGTGATAACATACTTGACTAATCAACTAGAAATCACAAAACACAACATAGAGCACTCGGTTTGCATGAAAACTTAGAAACCGAATAAGCATGGTTTTGGATTTGAAACAAAGTAACTAGATTCTTGATTTTCATTAAAAAACTCTTGAAAAAATACAACCATATACCTCACATTCAAATTCTAACTAGATCCAAGCATTAAATCTAGCATGTCATAGCAAAAAGGTTCATTAAAATCAACATTGAATCCAAGAGTCTCTAGATTGAGTTCAAAATAAACTCTTGCATGTTCATCATCATTCCAACAAAGATATAAATTTCAAAAAACTCACTCTAAATCCTTCGATGAAAGTCTAAAGAGCAACATTTATAAACATCAAGGCCTTAGAATCAAGATCCTTGAGCTAAAATCACAAACTAAGCCAAACAAAAATCTGTTTTGAACCAATCGGATTCTAACACTATAAAATCATGAAAAACTATTTTATAAAAATATTAACATGCTTTGAATCAAATCATTACTTGCATATAATCATCTTAACCCTTCATCAAATCAAAATCTATCCAATATTTCATCAAAACATCACAAAACTTCCAAAATTCAACACAAACACCAAAAATCGTCAACATCGAACATTTCCTCCATCCATACTAGTTTTCATCCATCAAAGCTCTAAGAAAATTTTACCAACTTACACCCAAATAAACTAGACTAAATGCTAGATAAAATGAAAGAGATTAGATCCTAGAAAATAACTTAAAAAGCTTGGAATGAAGAGCACAAAACTGCCCAATTTTGGTCTCTCTAGTTCTCTCGGTTTTCTCTTGGAAGAATGATGAAAAAAATGTTCAAGTGTGGGGAAGAAAATGGGTAAGGTGTGGGGTATAGGTGAAGGGCTGACTTGGTGGGTGTGGGAATGGCCATTTGATGTGAGTTTGACTTGTGGAAAGAGGGTGAAAAAGTTAAAGGGAGTGGCTGCTAATTGTTTGCTGCTGCAGGCTGAATGGGTGAGGGGTGATGGTGGCTTGTTTAACTTGCCATCAAGGCAATAATTGGGGTTGGTCATGAGGTGGCCTTGTAAGTTGGTGAAAGCTGGTTGAAGAAGCTTGGGGTAATTGGTGGTTTTCGGTGAACTAAAGGGAGGCTAATTGAAATGCATCTAGTATGGGGTTCCATGGGGTTTTTGGTTAGGGTTAGTTCAAATCATAATTTTTGTCTAGGTCAAAAGTAATTATTAAGATGTAAGAGAGTGGGTGAGGGTGTAAGAGTGTGTACATAAGTGATTGGATGCTTGTGGAAGTGACTTAACCAAGTGAGAAACACTTAGTCACAATGGGCCATGTTCAGGGTTTGAAAACCATTTAAGGTTTCTGCTTCCCTCAAGGGGTTTAGGGTCTTGGTTTGCTTCCAATGATTTAGGGTTTCATTAGGGTTGAACCATCTTTTGGTTTACCAAATAGGGTTTGGTTGGATGGAGTAGTGATTGGTGTAAGAGAGCATGATGACAAGCTTGTTTCACTTTCCATCTTTTACACACTTTGTCCTCTTCTTGACAAGTGTCATAGGGTTTCTAAGTAGATAGCTAGGATTGTGCCATGTGTCCAATAAAAGTTTTCTAGTGATCCTAAATGTATTTTGATATCCCACATGGCGATTTGACAGTTGTATAAAATAGATGCCACGTGGTGCTCTCCTGAAGGGTTACTATTCATCCAAAAAGTCCGAACCCCAAAAAGTCCGAACCTTTTTATTGCACCATAAAATCTAAATATTCATACGAATCTAATAGTGCAATTTGTTTCATAAAATTCTACTTCTAAGTTCCTTAATTAAATAGAAAGGTGATTCCACCACCAGCCCACCTTAGTGGATCGGGATCCACTACGCTAATGGACTAAAACCTTTAGGGATTTCACAACGTTTCTAAGGTCTAAAAAAAGTTTTCTATTGAATTTATGTCGGGTTGTTACAATTTTCCTGTCTCTGTTTAGATTGGTTCCCATTGTCTCCATGCATATCAGTTAGAAAGTCCCGGTGTTCGAGGTTCCCGTTGTCTTCTCCACGCAGTGAAGCCTTCAGTTTTTGGGATTAGGGTACTCATGTCCATCCTTTGATTTTCATACTCCTCCATCCACATCCGGTAGTCATCATTCATCTGGACGAAAATCCTGATTCAGCACTCATCTTTGGGGGAGAGAATCGACATCCAATAGGACTTTCCAACAATGCAGCACCACTCAAAACCGTGAGCCCTAGATTTCCTCCGTCACTCACCGTCACACCTTTTGTGAGTTTCGAATCAAGGGTAAAATTCTGAATTCTATTTTTTTGATGTGTGGATTGTTTACTTGTGGTTTGTGATGATTTTGATTGACTATAGCGATTATAGTGTTTGTTTAGTAGGTTTATTGTAAGGATTTTGAATTTTAGGATTTCTTCAAGATTCGAGGCATTTTGTAAAACTCCTTTTTGACGATGCACTATAGGTTCCTGGGAATCTTTTATTCTTTGTAAAATTCTAAAACTCGATTACTCAATATTCATTTACTTCTAGTAGTGTATATATTAGTATCTTGGAAAAAATCATTCTCTTGCCCTTGCAATTGTGCTTAGACAGCTTTAACTAATAAAATCTCAGTTAGACACAAATTAATCAAAATTGAGAGTTACAAAATAAGTGGTTTATTTTCTTTTTCGAGACTTTAATGTGCACGTGTTCAATCTAGATGTACAGATCATTACGATTAGATTGAAGCCCTCTTAACCTTTTTATATTAGCTTTCATGAAGGTGGGAATGAACATAGACTCAAGGTATTTCAACCATGTCCCTACCTAATCCATTAAATGAATTCCATTTTTTCTTTTGGAGTGTTTGTTCGATGCTTCTCCAATCATTCAATTTTTTTCACATAATATGTAAAGTTGGTCAGATTTTCTTCAATTTCTTATTTAAAAGTTTTCTTGAATCCTTTACAGCCATGAATGCTAAAGTCTACATAATAGATTTCCCATCCTTTTGTTCCTTCATTTTGGTCAAAATGAATAAGCAAGAATTGTACTTTTTAAAAAGAAATTCACTATTCAAAACATGAAGGAGTCTTCACTTGGTTCAAATGGAAATTCAAAACCAAAATCTAGTACTTAAACGTGAAGGAGTCTTCATTCATATAGGCATTTGACACACTGCTTCTTACATTAGCCTTTGAGGAACTTATGTATCAACACAATCACATTTCATTTTTGAGGAGAAATCTTCATAATTTTTGACATAAATCCAGTTGCTATATCTTTAGCTGGCTTAGTGTGCTATCAGATAACTTACTATGTGAGACTACATAGAAATTTGAAATTACGTTTTATATGAATTCTCTTGATATGCTTTCCATGTCATGTGGAACAAATTGTTTTTTTTTTTTAATATTCCTCTTGCTCTTTTTGAATGGAGCCTGATTTCCAATTCTAATATGTCTAGAAGTATACTCGCAACTTCCAGGGGAAAACTATGCTAGAATGCTTTCAACGCAATGTCTTACTTATTGGAATTTTTTTCTAATGATTTTTATTTGAAAAAGGGTCCCAACAGGTTTGATAAATTTTTCTTTTATAATTAATTTGTATGGCCCTTTTTTTTTTTTTATATATTTTTTTATGACAATCGAATTACATTTGGGTTACATAATTTTTTTGACTCAGAAAACTCTTATTCATACTTGTTTTGTATATATGCATTTTTTCTCTTGAAGCTTTATTAATTGCTGTACAGTTTGGGCTAGGCTTGTAATTGAAATTTTTAATATATGTATATTAATACTTTGGGGTTGTGGCCGTTTGTACATACAATTGGTTGTTTGTACATTTATGCTGTTTGTCAAGTTGCATGGCTGTTTTGTTTAGTTTGTTAAGTTGGTATTCAAGTTGTTTGATTCTTTAAAATTATACTTTTTTCAAGGATGAACACATCCTTTAATGAAGATCCTTTCTTCACCACTCCCTTATAAAGTGGTGGACAGAGTATTAATAGCATCCCAATGGTTAGCAAACAAGATAATGTTGTGCTCTAAGCATTACAATTCAAAGGTGAAAAATGCCACCCACTAAGAAATTTCAACGAGGTGTATCTTTAACCGTAGAGGAGGACAACTTTCTCATATTGGCTTGGCTTAATATTAGCATTGATGCTATACGAGGGACTAACAAAAAATTTACACAAATGTGAGAGAATTTCTGAATATTATAATGAGTATAAAAACCCTAGCAATCCGAACGTTTTGTTGTGTCATTGTCCAATCGATGACTCTCGATCAAAAAATGCACAAATAAGTTTTGTGCCGCTCTAGTCAATCGATTTCAATAATTGTATATATGATTGTTAGATAGAAGAAAGGTTGGCAAAAGAAGATAGTTGGTTAAATAATTGTAGATATGATTATTATATAGAAGAAAAGATTGACAAAATAAAATAGTTAGATAGAAAATATAGATATTTGGTTTGTAAGTTAAGACATTTATATGGAATTTTAGATGAGTATATTCCAAGGATTTGAGATATTATCGTTAAATGACCATTGAAAACATGATTGTTGAAACAATAATTTAATTAGAATATGATTACAATGAACATATGATTGGTAGAACTGCAAAATATGACATAAATAAATTAGATAAAAAATAATAAAAAAATAAAGAATTAATAATATTTTATTATTATATAAAAGTTTAGATGGATAATCCAATGTAGGATTAAGTTGAGTGGAATAGGCAAAAGGCAAAATATGTGATATTAGGCAAAATTTGACTTCTGAGATAGCTAATCCAATGCTAATGTTCTAAGTAGTACACTAGTTGTCACCATTGCAGCCACTAGCTACACTAACCCTCTTTTATGTGTGGAGTTTGGTTGTGTTTGTGTTGGCCCAATTTGATGCTCCAACCTAAGATAATTTTTTCCGCCTTTTTGTTTCTATTATCATGCCTAACACTATACAGTCCATTTTCAGGATTTTCTATTGTTCTTTTCTGTTATAACTTTGTATTTCCCGTCTTCTTATGTATGAGAACTATTCCAGCTACCCGTCTGTATACCCTAATTGGTTTATTTAATAAGGGTTGCTTAGCCCATCCATTTAAATCTCTAGTGATTATACTTTTTCTGGCACCTGACGAAAGAGGATCCCATCTCACATAAAAAAAAAAAAAAAAAGAACTGTAAACTATAAATGGATTCACTTGAATTCATTACTACTATGATCATTTAATCCAATAAACGAAAGGGAATAAAAAGGGAAGGGGAGAGGGGGTAGGAAAAAGGTCCCAATTCAAAATCTAAAACCAGATCTTTAGCCTTTTATACAAAGGCGGCATTGGAATTTGGAACTCAATAATGCAACAAGGCACTACAGCTCCCTAAGTTGAAGGAGATAATTGCTTCAATTTTGCCTGTAAGATTGCCCCGACTTCATCTGCTACGCTTTTCTTTTTAGAAGCAACCTGCATTGTACAATCCTGTCATTAGAAGAGAGCAATAATACTACGTAGAGGATAACAGTGCAAAGGAAAATGTTATTTATCGTCTCTTGATTTAACAACAAATGATTGATAAAGCCCGCCTGTAAATATTTAGAAAATTTACAAAAGCCTCCATTTAGAAAACATAGTTGTATAAATGATTGTAATAATGGTTGCGTGTCTATCATTTTTCTTCATTTTATGACGACTCAAGGGTTTACATTCTATTCCACAAATAGAAAAATACATAAAAGTCGAACATAATTAAGAAGAAATTGAAAAATATGGTCCCATCTTGTCAAACCATGGTCCCCATCTTATTAAACAAAGGTACAAATGTCTCCCAGCTTTTTGATTAACTGCCTCCCTCCCAAATGAATGTCACTTGCCATATAAGTGAGCAAGACAAGATGGAGAATTCCTTTCAACAAATGGCGTATCCAAGGTGGTGTTTGGAAAACCACAGAACTGATTCAGATATTTTCTAAATGAGAACCTAAAATAAAATGAGATCATTTCATTTCACATCAAATTTATATAGACTCAAGTTAAGATCTAACTTGGATTAAAAGAACTTGTCTAAGTTCAGTCTAAAACTCATGTGAGTTTGTATTTAGCTTATACCCACGAAAAATGCTAGCCCCATACGTGCCATAATCCAAAAAAGACTAGTCAATTTGGAGCTTCTTTAGAATCACTTATAAAGCCTAGTTTCATCTAATAAGTAGTTAATGTGGAACTTAACACCCCTAACCAACTTTATAACCTATCTAAGCTATGTGAGTTATTCATATTCCCAATGTGGGACTCAGAGTGTTACATCTAAAATAACAAAATTTATTTTATAAGTAAGATAAATTTTATTAATGATCGAGAAAAAGAAGTATAACCATTATCAAGTTACATGGGGAGTATATTCAAATACACCTCATGAGAGAAGGAAAAAAGATAAAAGAATAACTCACAAAACTGGAGTTAGGAAGACAGGTGGATTGCCTTCCATTGGTAAAGGGAAATAAAAAAATAAAGCCTAGAATCTGTGTTATCTTCAAAACTTTGATTATTTTTTTCCCTTTATATGCACCCACATCAAGCAAATTGAGATAATTTTCCACAAGGTCTCATTGTGAGGACCCTCAAAAGTCAAACCACCCTTTCGAGCATGCAAACACATCCAACATCTCCCTAAGCATCAACCATATTAGCCCAAATAGTCTAAGAACCACTTGTCACAGAGAGATGGCTGCCTCGCAACAAGAGGACCCATCAATTCTCCATTCCACTTGCACCTACAACACCATTAAACCACCATAACATGTCTCTTCCTCAAATTATCCAAGATAAGGATCTTCCCAGTAGAGCTGTCCGGACAAAAAAAGCTACTCTCAACGGGACCCTTACTCCTCCAGAGGCTCTCTCTTTCATTAGCATAATGTCCAAAGCCATTTCCAAAAGGAGTTCTATATAAGTAATCAATCTTCTGACCAACAACACCATTAAACCACCATAATATGTCTTCCTAATTATCCAAAGATAAGGATCTTCCCGGTAGAGATGTCTGGATGAAAAAAGCTACCCTCAACGGACCCTCACTCCTCCAGAGGCTCTCTTTCATTAACATAATGTCCAAAGCCATTTCCAAAAAGAGCTCTCTATTATAAGTAATCAATCTTCTGATGCCCAGTCTGTCTTCCGAACTCAGGGAACACACCCTAAACCGCTTCACTAAATCAAAATTTTGCTCATCTCCCTTACCACCCCCCATAAGAAATTCCTTTGTAGTTTCTTAATGTGGTAAGCAATGTCACTAGGGGGGTGGGAATAGAGATAAACAGCAAGTCGGTAGATTTGAGAGAGTGCTATTGATCAAGGTTACTCAGCCTCCCTTCGATAGATACAACCTCTTCCAAACAATCGATGCCCCAACCTATCCAATAAACCCTCCCAAATCAATTTTGCTTTAAAGTGAGCTCCCAATGGAAGGCCTAAGTATGTCACAGGCAATGAAGACTCTTTCCATCCCAAGATGCTAACCAGGCATCCTACATTGTCCACTTGCCAACAGGTAATATCTTAGACTTGGTGAAATTGATTTTCAGTCCTGGTGCTACTTCAAAACAAAGGAACATGCAGTGCAAAGAGCGTGGTGCTCAAGGAGTGCCTCACTCAACAAGATCAGTGTGTCATCTGTAAACAAGTGAGATAAGAGATCTTCCTCACTTTGGGTCCCCACTGAGAAGCCTGATAAAAGATTCCTATCCACCAACACTGAGATGATCCAACTAAGGGCCTCCATGACAATAAAAAATCAAAGGATACAACGAATCCTCCTATTGCAATACATGGGAGCTATAAAAAAAGCCCATGGGAGTGGCATTCACCAATTCATGTGATCAACCTATTAACAATGACTTTAGCAATGGTTTTGTGTACTCCATCCACAAGACTTACAGGTACAAATTCTTTAATGCCAATTGCCCCTGCCTTCTTCGGAATAATTTCTATAAAAGTTGTACAAAGGCAAATTACCTCAGTGTGAAAATCATGGAAAATCCTCTTCAAATCTTCTTTCACAACCTCCCAACAAGCTTGGAAGAAAGCTATGGAATAATCATCAAGTCATGTGGCCTTATCTCCATACATTTCTTTCACTACCACATGAACCTCATTTTCTGCAATGGGCCTTTCTAACGTCTTTGCATTCCCCTCTCCCAATGCCTCGAAGGTCAAGCCAACTTGGATCTCCAATTTAAGTGTTAAGTATTATGTGATCACTGATCTCTAGATGGTTGGAAAGCATTGTGCCATTCATGGACAAGAAGTCCAAGAGCTGCTTCTCCAATATGAATTCGCCACTCAATAGAAAATCTTCGTACAACTCTATACATGCTCATTAACTTTTAACAAAGATATTGAGCACAGATATCTGTATTGCAAGCCGAAGTATCAAAATTAAATTGTTTAAAAAAAAGTGCACACATGCACATACATGTATAGCTTCTAGGATTTCTACATTGTGTCATTAAAGTTTCTTATTCTCTTATCAAAAAACAAGACCTATCATACTTATAAAAAAGAATACCTTCCATTCAAACGAAGTGAATGGAAGTTATAAAGTTGGATTATCAAAGAACATCCAAAGAGTCTGGAGAATTTTCCTAGCACATCACACATGAATGGATTGGAACCAAGATAGAGTTTTGGGGTGATGTATGGTGTGATACCCCCATATGATAAGCATAAGGGTAGGTGGTGTATGGGATCCCACATTACTTAGGAAGGAGAAGTTCTTGCACTTTATAAGGTTCTAATGGGGCTCAATTGTATCATTGACTAGTTATTTTGGAGTATAGACCATGTGGTTTGGGCCTTCCATTGGAGCGTTAAAATATGGTGTGGCAATTATCCTCGCTTTCTGCTTTCCCGAACTTGTTTAACATTGTTACGGAGAAAAATGCACCAATGACAAACAACTTAGCATTCAAATGGCTCTCCTCAATGACAAGTGGAGTTTGAACAAATGCCTCATAATTGGGAGTTTAATTGCTATACCTCCTTTTATGATAGGTTATATTCTCTTCAATTGAGATTGGGTGGCGAAGAAAAGATGCATTGGAGTATGTAAATGTGTAACATACGGGTCCAGATTTAGGGTTTAAAATTAATATTATATTTTTATTTTTATTTTATTTTATTTTAAATTACTTCTTTATCTTATTTCTTTATTTTATTTTGTTTATTTCCTTTACCATTTTAGGAATTACCCGTTAGTTTTGTGATAGGTTAGTTTCCTAGTTTAATTACAACTCGGCTTGAACCAAGTTCCCTCAAAATCATACCCGTGTAGAACTATTTAAGCTGCCAAAGAGTCACACCTCACCCCTCCCCATTAGCTATATAAGCCCCGATCCCCTTTGTGCTAAATACAGAAGAATACCTAAATCAAGAACCAAGGTTCACGTGAGCCTTACCTCTGCCCAACCATCACCGACCACCATAGGACGTCGGAGCACCACCATCAGCACCAGAAATTGCCGGCCAACACAGCCCCGTCGCACCTTCTCCCTCAGGTAAACCACTGACGTCGCACTCACCTATTCTCTCTCTCGGTGATTCCGTTCCAAACTCCATCTCTAAACTCTCTCTTTCTCTCTCTCTCTCTCTCTCTCTCTCTCTCTCGGTGTCGCACCACCATAGGAATCCTCCAGATTGCACCGCCGATCACCTCCAGCTACCTTGAGCCGCCACGCATCCACCTCTCTCTCTCGGTGAGCCCCTGTTTCTCACGGCACTATCGCCACACACACACACACACTTCTCACAGAAGGCTCTCGGCCTTGAGATTTGATGTAGGCTTGGGCCTGAGGCCCATTCGGCTTAGTAGTATTGTGCTAGGCCGAACCATTGCCAGCACCTTGACGTAATAGGATCAATCCTGTAGGTTCACAGATAACATGTAGGCGCTATTGAGGTCCATATTGTAATGAAATATCTAGATTTAATTTCATGTTCTTTTTATCGGCAGATCTTTATTAAGAATTGATTATATTGAGTTAGTTATTCTAGATTATCATATATTTACAAGTCTTCGATTAAATTTGCTTGAAATCAAGATAATTAATATGTTAAATTATAATTTTATATTTAAACACATTTTGAACCACGGCACGTTTATCTAGGAAATTAGTAACGTTCCATACCTCGTATAGGTGACGCGCTACAAGTTGGAAATCCAGAAGCAGTGCTAAGAGGTAAAATAGTATGATTATATATATATAAATGCATGCATATTATGAATATCATTGTATGAAATTATGTGGTGTTTATGATGGTTATTCACACTACGCTAAGAGACAAGTTAAGGTTAGATTTCTTTTCACGTTCTTCAAAGAAATATGAGATTATGATTGAATGGATGAATGTTACTAAAATCGCATGTAAGCTATGAGATATTTATGTAGAAATTTTCAGTTTAGCATGCCATGTATTAAAAAGGCTAGATTATGTATACTATGAAATATTTGGATGATATATGCCATGAATGCCGTGAAGTACATAGATCACACAAACTATGGAAAGTTATAAAATATTCAGATCATGCATGACACATCAAGTATGCTATGCCATGTACACTAAGAAGGTCATGTAGCTATGTCATGAACAAGAGTATGCCATGTTAGACCAGTTTAGAAACAAAATGAATTGCCATGCATTAAGAAAGACAAGGAGTTACAAGTTAAGTGAAACACGGACTCAAGCGTGTTTCACTCCATGTTAATTAGTTAAGTGAAACACGGACTTAAGCGTGTTTCACTCCATGTTATTCAGTTAAGTGAATCACGGATCCAAGCGTGATTCACTCCAGTTAAGTGAAACACGGACACAAGCGTGTTTCACTCTATGTAAATCAGTTAAGTGAATCACGGACCCAAGCGTGATTCACTCCAGTTAAGTGAAACACGGACACAAGCGTATTTCACTCCATGTAAATCAGTTAAGTGAATCACGGACCCATGCGTGATTCACTCCAGTTAAGTGAAACACGGACACAAGCGTGTTTCACTCCATGACATCTCAGTTAGGTGAAACACGGACTCAAGTGTGTTTCACCCCATGTTAAGACAAGATAAACCAGTTTTATGCATTCGCGTTACATGTGCCCCTCATGTTGTTCAGGAATGAATATGTTGTGTTAACCATGATGTTGTATGTATGTAGGAAAAGTATTCAGAAATTGAGTTTATGTTAGGTTAAATTACTTTTACGGTATGATGTGCTATTTTCTGAGTATTCAAACTCATTTTTGTTTGTTTTCTTGTTTTCTTCTATCTCAAATTTTCAGATGGTGATTTTGAGGACGCAGAGCTGGATGGCCAGGAGTAGATTTAGTATAAAGACCTAGAAATGAATAAGTGTCACTCACACAAGAACTAGAATTCTTTTATGTCATTCATGGATTTAATTCATGTTCTTTCATTTTGTTCAGTCTCGAAACAAACTATGTTCATTTCAGTTTCTTTGAAGTTTTCAATAAATGAGGTAATTCTGAATCTGAATCTCTTTGCCGGGCATTTTGTTATGAATGATAGTAACATCCCTATCCTCAGGGAATGGGGTGTTACAAAATGATATGGGTGTTTTAAGTCAAAGTCATAAGCACAATGCATGACAACATCACTTTTTCGTGGAAGACCATTTGGAGGAACAAGCCTCCTTTGAGACAACATTCAAGAAGATCCTTACTTTGGACAATCTAAGCAAGCGACATGTCATGGTGGTAGAATGGCTTTGTATGTGCAAGCAGAATAGGTAATATGCGGATCATCTTTACTACACTGTGACAAGCTGTTCTCAACTTGCGTGGGCTTTAGTTGGGTGTTGCCTAGATGGCCAGTAGATGGCCAAAAAGTCAATGATTCTTTGTGGCATCACCCAATGGAGCCCCACTCTAGCAAAGATATCATTCCACAAGTTCATGGCTACATCACAATGCAATAATAGATGATCAACCGACTCCCCACTTTTCTTACACATATAATACCAATCCAACACGATGATTTGGCATTTCCTTAGATTATCCAAGGTGAGAATCTTCCCTAATGATTCTGTCCAAACAAAAGAAGCTTTTAGAGGGGCCTTAGTCTTCCATATGTTCTTCCATTGGAATGTATTTGTAGAGTATGTCATTAGGGACTTATAGTACGACCGTACGGTAAATCTCCCCTTCTTGGACAGTGACCACAAAAGCTTATCAGCTCCTCCATTCACTCTACAATTATACACAAGATTGAAGAAATCTGTAAATGTGTCAATTTCCCAGTCCTAGGCAGCTCTTAGGAAAATGATATTCCATTAAGGAGCCACTGGATAGATCCATGAGTTCTGCCACTAAAGCCGCTTGTCTTCATGCAATGCTGTATATTGTTGGATAGGCTTCCTTAAGGATTCGGTCTCCACACCACATAGGCCATCCCAGAATTTAATTATGGAACCATCCCTGACTGCATTGCGTGTGTATCAATGGAAATTTGTCCAGCATCTTCTTATGTGTTTCCAAAGCCCCACCCCATGTGATCCACTCACCTCATTCAAGTATCATCCCCCCACACCCACCCCAAAAAAAAAAAAACAATCCACCATATTTTAGATCTATGATAACCCTCCACAGGCTCTCCTCTCTTCTTGGTATCTCCACAACCATTTTCCCAAAAAAGCCTTATTGAAAACCAACAAGTTCCAAATTCCCACCCTGCCTTCACGTATTGGGGTACAAACCGTAGCCCAATTCAGCAAATGAAACTTGAATTCTTCATCCATTCCCCCCCATAGGAAATCTCGTTGCAATTTCTCTAACCGTTGAGCCACCTTGCTTGGTAGTGGAAATAATGATAAAACATAGGTGGGTAGGTTGGATGGAGTACTTTTTTTTATCAACGTAACTCTTGGACAAATAAATCTTTTTCCAACTCGCCAGTTTAGCTCCATTTTTTCTACCACCCCATCCCAGATAGACCGCAACTTAAAGTGGAGACTTTGCACCCCAGAGTATTGGCCAAGCTCACAATGCTTGGAACATTTCCGACTGCAACTAATTCTGACTTGGAGAGATTTACTTTCAAACCTAATGTCGCTTCAAAGCAAAGTAAGAGAGCCCGCAAAACTTGAATGTGATTATGACTAGCACCACATAAGACAAGAGTATCATCTGCAAATAAGAGGAGAGTCATCTAAAGGGTGTCTGTTCTTGCATCCCCGACTACAATGCTAGATAGAAATCCACCTTCCACAAGACCTGCGATCATTTTACTAAAAGCTTCCACTATGAAAACAAAAAGTAATGGAGATAGGGGATCACCTCACCTCAAACCCTTCGAACTTCTGAAGAAGCCCATTGGAGTACCATTCACCAAAATGGAAAAACGTATAGTAGATATACAAAATTTGATCCAAGAGCACCATCTCACTCCAAGGCCACACCTTTCGAGCATGTGTAACAAAAAGTTCCAGTTATTCGATCATATGCCTTCTCCATGTTGAATTTGCATAGTAACCCTAATTCACCCAACTTGATTTGACTCTCCAAGCATTCATTTGCAATGAGAACCGAGCCAAGAATTTTTCAACCTCGTATGAAGGCATTTTGGGGCTTGGAAATGATCTTCTCCAATACCGTACTCAATCTATTAACCAATACCTTCAAAAGGATTTTGTACATTTTCCTCACCAAGCTAATAGGACGAAAGTCCTTAATCTCCACCACCCCCGGCTTATTTGGAATGACAGCAATGAAAGTAGCATTAAGGCTTTTTCAAAATTTACCTCGTTCATGAAACTCATGGAAGAAGCTCATGATGTCATCTTTAACTACTTCTGAACATGCCTTAAAGAAAGCCATAGTATACCCATCCGACCCTGAGCTTTGTCACCTGCCATATTTCTCACCACCTTGCAAATCTCCTCCTTGAATGGCCTCTCTAGCCAACTTGCTTCTTGATGATCAAGCGATTAAAAAACAAGACCATCCAGACATGATCTCCAAGAAAATTGTTTCGATAGTAGTTGTCTATAAAGGAGGTTTGAGAGACAGCACAACAAGACCAAGTGAAAGATGACCCCAAGTTGCCTAATGCGGTCCATATGGAAGGAAAAATATGATTTGAGTTTTGTAGACACCTTAAATAAAATTGAAGACCTAAAAGGTATTTCTTTTCAATATACCCTACCACTGGATGGCATCCAACTATGTCTCTTGCTTTACTTTCCAAGATTTTATTTTATTTTTTGATAATTAATAAGAGATTTTATTACTAAGAATAGGAATAGCCCAAGTACACAAGTAGTATACACGAGAAAATACCTATATACACTCAAGAAACTGAAAAGACAAGCAAATGGAGAAAATCATCTTCATTCAAGACAAGAGCCTTAGCCCAAAAACTCAAAAGTATTAAAGAAAAACTCCCTAAGTTCTCCCATCGAGCGTTCTGTGTCTTCAAAACACTGCCAATTCCTCTCATAAGCACCACATCAAACACAAGGGGATAATTTAAGATTTTATTGCTCTTTTTTATACCCCTCATGAACATCGATTATGCTTAGGCCTCGTTTGGATATAGAAACAGTTTAATCTCATCTCATCTCATCATTATAACTTTTCCAAATCCTACACAAAATATAATAAACAATCCAACTTTTTTAAATCCTAAAACACAAATAATATTCTAACAATATTTTATTCAACTTTTATCTAAAATCATCTCATCTCATCTCACTATCCAAGCGGGGTCTTAGTGTACTTCAACTCTGCCTTCTCTCACTTTTCATGATAAAAAAAATAAAATTCTCTTATAAAAAATAATGCCTGAATGGTTTGTACTCTACAATATGCTATAGCGAAATTCTAAGGATTTGAGATATAAAGATGCAGAACATCTTCCACTTTTTTCTAGTTTCAATCCCACAAGTCAAGTTTTGTTAATCCTAAAACATTAGAAAGAAAGAGAAATATATTTTAAAATCAGTTTTTCTGCAAATAGTATATGAAAAGGCCAAATTGAAAACTATATTTTCAGAAAATCGATTTTCCCTGACTTTGATTGAAAATGTATTAAATTATTTATCTATTTTTGCAGATTATACTAACTCGTGCTGCGCAACCCTTCCTTATGATAGGCATACCTTTTGTATACCCCCAATTTACCAAGGTTGCACCCCTAAAACATTTCAATAAAATGTTGTGCCTTATAAAAAAAAAAAAGATAAAATCAGTTCTTTAAACTGAGAAATTTTTGGGAGTTTTCAATTACAGTTGGCCTAGTTCTATGCAATGCAAAACACCCGTGGAGGATTTCTTCATAGGCTCCCACAGATATGTTCACCAATTTCCTTTTAACTCGTACTCATAATGGTGTCCCTCCCCCAAAACACAAGGGTCTACTCTTCAACAACTAAATGTTTAAGATCCAAACTAGCCAAAAAGAAATTGGAAGTTAAAGCTCAAAACCTTAGTACATAAAGGTGAAGGTACGTACTCCCGCTAAAATCTAAAGCAAACATTATTGACTCCACAATTTTGTGAGAGCAGGCGCCTTCCCCTTTATATACTAAGGGTTGAAGCTCCACAAAAAAGCCAATTTCACTGGACAGAAAAACTTTGAAAGACACCACAGAAAAAATTAAAGTAAAAAGAAAATGCCACATTTTAGAGGGCTAGAGGCAGAACTCTCTTGGAAGCTGTCTTCCAGTCTTGCCAGTGCAGCTTTATTTTGTCATCTCTCTTCAAGATTTTTTTTTTTTTTTTTCATATGTTGGGGAATCTCTCCAAGGCAGGGCCCTTCGGACCCATCTCTGCAGAGTAAACCCCAGTCCCGTGCACCGCACCCTCGAAAGTTTCCCTATATGGAATTGGTTAAATCGATGGCTTTTCACCAGGAGATGTGGCCCTAAAAGATTGTTTGCATCTATGAGGTGTTGAACCTTGGACCTTGAAGGGAGTGATAGCCTAAGCCCAAGGCCTTCACCACTTGGGCCAATCCCTTGGGGTTATGTCTCAAGAAAAATAAACAAAATCCAAGGTGACATTGGTGCGAAGGTAGGCGATAAATCGTCAATCATGGCTTACACTCAACACAAAGAACTCGAAGATGCTTATAAAAAAAACAGAATTCAAAGTTCTGACATATATTCCATACCATTGTGTTGCAACAGATATGCATCCAATATGCCATCAGCAAGGCTTTGAATTGAGAACAACATTATTATATAGGTACAGTAAACATACCTCAACAAGTTGATCAAAGTTAGATCTCAGCAAGTTGATTTTACGCTCACAATAATCTTTCCCTTCAGCCATTGTTTTCTGATCAAATACAGTGAAAAATGAATACAAAATTGTGGATTAGTGATAAAATAAATACAGAATTGTTTCCCTTCAGCCATTTGTTAAAATGAATACGTGTACCCTGTAGGCGAGTGCAACAGATGCACTTACCCGTTAAAAAAGTGTCTAGAAACTTTTTTTTTTTTTTATAGGTAATAAGAGATTTTATTCCAAGTAAATAGTCACACATATTTCCTAATTCTTAACTCTGTTTATCCCTAGAGAAAGAACAATAAGCAAGTTACCACTTAATTAGGTGTAACAGCCATCAAACATGACAGCGAATACCCAAAAAAAGGTTTCCATATATTTTGGAAGCAAAACTTTACCAGGAAAAAAATGAAAGAAAATAAAAGTACATGTTTTAAGTACACATGAATTCTAACAAAGGATGAACAAAGTTTACAGCTTGAATTAGATCCGAATAATTGAAAAGAGGACAACTGAAACGGTGATACCCCATATGATAATGATAAGGGTAGGTGGTGTATGGGATCCCACATTGCTTGGGAATGAAAAGTTCTTGCTCTTTATAAGGTTCCAATGCGGCTCCTATTGTATCATTGATTAGTCATTTTGGAGTATATGCCATGTGGTTTGGGCCTTCCATTGGGACGCTACAAATGGTATTAGAGCCTATCCAACTAGAAATGTAAGACTTGAGTTGTGCCACCTACGATGGACTAGCCCGAAGAGGATGTCGGGAATTTAAGAGAGTAGATTGTGATACCCCATATGATAAGGATAAGGGTAGGTGGTGTATGAGATCCCACATTACTTGGGAATGAGAAGTTATTGCTCTTTATAAGGTTCCAATGGGATTCCAATTGTATCATTGACTAGTCCTTTTGGAGTATAGGCCATGTAGCTGTGTGGAAGATGATCCCTTTGTGCTTGATATGATACTCATGGTTGGAGAGGAATGGGAGGTGCTTTGAAGATAGAGAACACTCGATGGAAAAACTTAGGGAGTTTTTCTTTAGCACTTTATGTTTTTGGGCTAAGGCTCTTGTAGGGAATGGAAATTCTCATGATTGGATTTAGTCGTTTCTTGCTCTAATTTGTATTTAGGCGTACTCTCTTGTATACTTCCTGTGTACTAGGGCTATGCCTATTTATTTTGGAATAAAATTCCCTCATTAATTATCAAAAAATTATAGGCCATGTGTTTGGACCTTCCATTGGGGCGTTACAGTGCCCAAAGCCTAATCCAATCAAAAGTGATATCAGAAACATTAGCTTAAGCTTACTGCAGGACGGCGCAAAAGATCAGAAGTTAAAGGATCAAACAAAGCAATTTAGTAATCACATTAAACTAGTGCTCCGCTGTGAAGACCTACCTTATAACACTCAAAGCAACTCAAGTAATGACCTAGGCATCATCTAACATAGTGGTCTTTTGGATTGTGTTGGGATGCCTCTGTGTCTGATCTGTTGGACTTTTCTAATGGTTCTTGCCAGTGGTATGTTTGTTTTACTAGAGTTGTACATGATTGGAATATTGAGGAAGCTTCTCCAATTTTCAGTCTTTTATATCTATGAGGCATGGTAGCAATGATGGGGATAGGATGCTGTGGAGGCGCAATGAAAGCAAAATGTTTACAGTTCGATCTTATTACAAGCTTTTGGCATCACAGAATTATATTTCTTTCCCTTGGAAGTGTATTTGGAGGTCTCATGTGCCTTCCAAAGTAGCTTTCTTCATATGGACTGTCTCTCTCGAGAAAATCTTGACTATGGACAATTTGGGGATAAAAATAAAAACTTGAACCAACATTGAAAAAAAAAATGGAAATAAAAGTGGAAAACCCAGAGACTACTCGCATTTCTTATCTATTCCTCTGCTTTCTTCATAACCAATCAGGCTAAATAAATTTGAGGTGCAAAAATTTGCAAGAAAAGTAAAAATAAGACGCAATACTAATGATATTATAGAAGAATCTTACTATACAATTTCAGAAGCTAAGAACTGACCTCAATGAAGTAACCAGTGCCAACATCTACCAAGACTTTATTTGCTTCATCAAGTGTGCCAGGTACATACAGAGAAGCAGTAAGAGGAACCAGCATTTTCTTTCCTATCAGCAGAGAAAAATACATAGATGTTAAGGCAGGTAAAGAAATAGATGCAAGTGGAAAAAACTCACTTACACGTGCACACAAAAGCATATACATTCATACATACATACATATGCATGTGCAGAGAGAGAAGGGGGGGGGGGTGGTGGGGACAAGGGAGTGAGTCATGTTCTGGCATGATGTGTGCTGTGGGGATTAGTCTCTTAAAGCAGCTTATTTAGAGCTGTTTGACATTGCTTGCCTCAGGAAGCCCCACCAACAGTTTTCTAGTGATTCTCCCAAATGGGATGCTAATTTCGTTAGAGCAGCACAAGATTAGAAGGTGGAGGTGTTTACATCAGTTTGTAATCGATTGTATCTTGTTCAGTTGAGAAAGGCTAGTGATGATAGGCTCTGTTAAAGTAAAGGATATTATAGTCAACTCATTTTCTAATATCTTATCTCATCATGATAAAAATCCATTCCCTTGGCCCAAAGAGCATCTTTATTTGCTTGGACAATTTTCTTAAGAAAGCATGGAGTTATTGTGATAGATTGGTGTTGCATGTGTGGAAGTAGGGAAACGATTTCCTTGTATCTTTAGACACTCGTGCATGGGTGTTGATCTTGTATATGTCCCGTGTACTTGGCTATGCTTATATTAATAAAAATTTTATTTACTGATAAAAAAAAGAAGTGGGGAAACGGTTGAACATTTGATTTTGCATTGAGAGGTGGTTCACCGGTTTATATACTTTGCAATAATATTTTTAGTTTGGCTTAGATAGGGTCATGCCTCACAGCATGATGGGATTGTTGGCTTGTTGGAACAAAAGGTTTAGCTGTCCACAGAGTGAAGCATTATGGGAGATGGTACTGGGTTCTTTTTGTGGTGCATCTAGAAAGAAATGAAATTTTGGATAAGGAAAAGACTC
>QEOT01000816.1:29598-59460 GCA_003123785.1 Pterocarya stenoptera | reverse complement strand
TTTTTTTTTTTTTTTTTTTTTTTTTTTTTTTTTTGAAGGGGGGGGGGGGGGGGGGTGTCAGTTTATTGACTTTTTTTATGAGTAGTTTGTAAAACTCTTTTTTGGTAAGCATGAGTAGTTCGTAGAATTAAAGATGAAACAATAGACATCACTTGCAAGAACTGAGTCATCTTCAATCTTGAGGATGTCTCAGTTGTCAGCAAACAAGGACACCAAACTTAAAAAGGTTTAGAAAGTCTTCCCATTAAAGGCTAACCATTTTGCTCATGCAAATAAATCTCTAACTATCTATTACCTATAAAAAATTCTCCATAGGAATTGACAGAATTCTCTCATCAACTACAACATAACAGTCCAAACAAAGCATGCATTAACATAATCCATACGCTTATTTCTTCACTCGGGTGGGAATAACTTGGGTGACACCAAGAAGGGTGATTGATCTCTTAGCTTCTTGGAGAGGTCTTCAGGGTAACTCTCATATTGCAAGAATATGGAAGATGGTCCCAATATGCTTATGATGGTGCATTCTTTTTTTTTTTTTTATAATTAATAAGAGAATTTTATTCCAAGTAAATAGGCATAACCCAAGTACACAGGAAATATACAAGAGAGTATACCTAAACTTAGAGCAAAACACAACGAAAACCAAACATGAAAATGATTTTCCATTCCCTACAAGAGTCGTAGCCCAAAAACACAAAATGCTAAAGAAAAACTCCTTAAGATCTCCCATTGAACGTTCTCTATCTTCAAAGCACCCCCCATTCCTCTCCAACCATAAGCACCATATCAAGCACAAAGGGATCATCTTCCACACAGCTACACTACTTTGTCTCCCCACGAAACCTTGCCAACATGCGAAAAGGTCCACCACGTGCTTAGGCATCACCCAAGCAATACCCGTCCTATGAAAGATCTCATTCCACAAAGTCTTAGCCACCTCACAATGAAGAAAAATATGGTCAACAGATTCACCATCTTTCTTACACATAAAACACCAATCTACCACAAATAGACCTCTTTTCCTTAGATTATCTGTGGTTAGGATTTTTCCAAGAGACACCAACCAGCAGAAAAATGCAACCTTACTAGGCACCTTAGATCTTTAGGGTAAGTCTCATATTGCAGCAATATGGAAGATGGTCCCAATATGCTTATGGTTGTGCTTTTAGAGGGAAAGGAATCACAAAAGCTTTGAAAATCGAGAACGATCAATGAAAGAGCTTAGGAAATTATTTTTCAATACTTTACTCCATTGGTTGATTGTAATTGATTTCAATGGAATGAGTTTCCATGAATTTCTGGTATCACTGAACTAGCACGCTAAGGCTACGCTCTTATATATGTCCATATACCTGGGCTTTTACCTATTCCTTATGATCAATAAAATGTTGTTTACCCAAAAAAAAATATATCTATACGCTTACTGCTAAGGTGCACCAAGCCAATCCAAGAACACGATGTGGTTATAATCTGCAAATAGACCTAAAAAAGGCTCAAATAGATTTGTACACTCATGACTAATTGGGTTTTTTTACCGAAGACAACACATGTTGCGCTAGCCAACCAATAAATAGGAAAATGCTTGCATATCCTAGCTATGACTTCCATCATACTCATTCCAGCTAACTATTCAGCCTTCCCTGAGATTATAAAAATCCACACGACTAGAAGATAAATTCTGAATAGTTTGGATGGTTAATATTTCATTCTAAGATGTTCAATGAAGGGCTGAGACCTTAATGTTGCCAGGGGTAGGCGGGTAGTATAAATAGCATCTAAGGAGTCATTTGATACAAACATTTCAGATCTGGAACAGCTAGTCTGTCATTAAAGCCAAGAAATTTGCAATTCCTACGTCTGAACTAAACTCAATTAGATCAAAGCTTTAGTTGCTGCTGTAAACAAGCCTGCAATGGGACATAGGATAATGAAAGTTGGGATAAAACATGGAGTGGAAAGTTCGTAAGAAGGGTTCTTTTATAATCCTTTCTTGTAAGTTGCGAAAAACTAGTGAGCTCTTGCTTTTTCTCTTCCTCAATATTTTTTTTATGACAAGGAACCACCCCACGGTAGCTCTTAGGACTCACCTATGGAACCTAAACCCCCGGGGAGACTAGCACAGCAACCACCGCTATGGCCTCCCACTTAAATTGCAGTTTGATCCTAGGGGGAATTGAACCTGTGGCATGGGGCTCATGCACATAAGTTCGCCCTTACCACTTGGGCTACCCATGGGTGGGTCTCTTCTTCAATAATTACAAGTCTTCTTATTGAAGAATACCAAAAAGACAGTAACACTATAGTAAAGGCGGATAGAGAGAGAGAGAGGGAGCAGGGACCTTGGGGGCGGATAGAGAGGTCGTGAAGGGCGGAGGAAGCAAGCTCGAGGCGAGTGGTGGCGGTGCGGACGTTGTTGAGGCTATCCTGGAGGAGATTAATTTCGAGATCGGCCTGCTCCTTTACTGCTTTCAGCTGCTCCAAACTCATCTTCTCCATCTCCGATACCCTCACTGGACTTCTCGACGACGCCATTGGCAACACACTCTCTCTCTCTCTCTCTCTCTCCTCCTTTCTCCTTCTCCTAAAACGAAAACTGCCCTTTTGAGCTGGCAAGGTACGGACACGAAACAACTATTTTTCTTTGATCTTTCAATTGACTTTTTTGAAACAAAAATTATTATTAATTTGGTAAATGGCGAAGAAGCAAAGGCCCCTATAGCTCAGTGGTAGAGCGTCAGTCTTGTAAACTGAAGGTCTGTAGTTCGATCCTGCATGGGGGCAGTTTTAAGCAAAACAAGCTCCCCCTTCTATTTTATTCTTGTGAAAATAACCATTTTTTCAAATCAAAGAGTAATGCTAGTCGTCCAGCTCTAACATCCCGATTATACATCCCGCTTGACGTGGCAAAACACATTCTGACTCACTCGGTTACACTTCTGACAAATATTCAATTTAAAACAAAAGAAAACAGACGTCCCTTTTCTCCCTCCCGCTCGCGCTACTGCTCTCCACGCCTACGCCCACGCCCACGCCGTTCGGTCTCTTCACGCCCACGCCGTTCGGCCTCTTCAAACCGACCTCATCTTCCCTCCCTCCATCTCAGACCTCCTCTCTGACCTCCATCAAGAGTATACAATTTTTTTTTTTCTTTCCTTCCTTCCCAGACCAGATCCATCCAGTTCGGCCATCCCTTGCGGTGCATTTCGCCGTCCCCAGCCCCACGATTTCGAGACTCACCAGTTCGTGGTCCCCTCTCGGTCATCTCTCCGACGGATCCAAGGTCTGCAATTTTTTTTTTCTTGCCCAGTCGATTTCCCTTGCACGCACTCCCCGAACGTGAATTTCACTTTCATTTTTTTGTGGTTTGTGTGGTATTTTTTTTTTTTTGATTGGCTGAGTTATGTTGCAGTAGCATGTTATGATTCTAATTTATTGTACTAAGGAAGTGAATGGAAATGAAATGATGGAGAAATTTGTGAAATAAGGGAATGCAATTTACATGTTTGTGAAAATACCTGTGAAAACCGAAAATAGAAATCTCATGCCAAATTCAATGTGTTTGAAGCTTCCTTAATGTAATCCCAAGTAAAAATATTGAAGAACAGTTGGTGCTTGTGTTCTTTTCCTATTGTGTGTGCTTGTGTGTCAAAGTAACATCATGAAGGAACCATCTGATTGTCAAGCTCTGTGGAAAATTTAAAAAAAAAAAAGTTAATGAATGATTCATTCTTTAGAAAATCTCTGTGAAGGTAAAAATTCTCATAAATAAAATTAATCCTAAATATTTTCTTCATAAGTACAAAATTACTAATAAACTTAACGGCTAAAAATTTGCAATACATAAAATTATTAACAGTAGAGAAGCATATGCATACATAGACATGAAGTCGTTGCATTCTATATTTCACTTCAAAATTAAGAATAGAACAAAAAAAAGGAATAGTTAACGGCAAAATTTAAGAAGGTAAATTATGCTAGTAGATATTTAAAAATAAATTTGAACACAAGCACCAAGATTCCCTCATGATGTTATTTTTATAAAGTTTTATTTTAATATCTTTGTTTCACATGTTTTATATTTGTAGACAGTTTGAACGTTGCAATGGATGCCGACATAGAATTTTCAAATAATGAGTGTGATGAGGTAGAAATTGATAAGGAAATTAGAGGTGATGAAATTATTGAAGAACCTACGGTTGGAATGCAATTCTCATCTGTAGAAGAAGTGCATGCTTATTATATGAAGTATGGTAAGAAGAAGGGGTTTGGGGTATCCAAAAGGAATATTAAACAGGAAGACGATGGGATAGTAAGATGGTTTTGCTTGGCATGCGCACGAGGAGGCACATCGAAGAGTACGGTTGCCAATGTTATGAAACCAAGACAAACAATAAAGATGGGATGTAAGGCTAGGATTAATGCGGTATTAAATATTGAAGGTGGATATGCTATATCTAAGGTGATATTGGATCACACCCACGCCTGTAGTCCGGGGAAGGCAAGACATTTCAGATGCTTTAAGAAAGTTGATGCTCGTGTCGCTAAGAGACTTGAAATAAATGACGAGGCAGGAATAAGGTTGTCCAAAAATTTTAAGTCTGTGGTTGTTGAGGCGGGGGGTTATGAGAATGTAACATTCGGGGAGAAGGAGTGTCGAAACTACATTGACAAAGCACGACGACTTCGCCTCAGGGTTGGAGGTGGTGTAGCTCTATGTAATTATTTCGAAGATATGCAAAAAAGAAATCCGGAGTTTTATTATAAGATTGACGTTGACAATGAGATGCGGTTAAAGAATGTGTTTTGGGCAGACGCCCGTTGTAGAGCTGTGTATGAATCATTCGGGGATGTGATTACATTTGATACAACATATCTGACTAATACGTATAAAATGCCTTTTGCACCGTTTGTGGGTGTAAATCACCATGGGCAGTCAATTTTACTCGGGTGTGGATTGATATCCAGTGAAGACGCAGATACATTCGAGTGGTTATTTCAGTCATGGTTGCAATGTATGAATAACCAACCGCCAAATGCAATCATCACAGACCAAGACAAGGCCATGAAAATTGCAATCTCGAGGGTGTTTCCAACTTCTAGGCATCGATTCTGCTTGTGGCATATAATGAAAAAGCTTCCTGAGAAATTTGGCTCACATTGTCGATACGGGGAAATCAAGAATACCATACATAGGTGCGTATATGACTCTTTCAGTCAGCATGAGTTTGATGAGGATTGGTGCCGTATGCTCGATACATATGATTTGCATGATAATGCATGGTTAGTATCATTGTATAGTGATCGACATTATTGGGTGCCGGCCTATGTTAGAGACACATTCTGGGCAGGAATGTCAACCACACAGCGAAGTGAAGGAATGAATGCATTTTTTGACGATTACGTTCACTCTAGAACTACTCTGAAACAATTTGTTGACCAGTATGATTCGGCCCTTAAGAGGAAGGTAGAAAATGAAGCAATTGCTAACTTCAAGTCCTTTAACACGGACATTCCTTGCATCAGTCGCTATCCTCTTGAGAAACAATTTCAAAGTGCATACACTCTTGCTAAATTCAAGGAGGTACAAGAGGAATTGCGAGGATTTCTATATTTGACTACTAAGGAGATGGGGTGTGAGGATGGTAGATATACTTTCGTTGTTGTGGATGAGGTTCAAGTTGGTAATGACTTATTAAAACGTGTAACCTTTAACGTAGAAGTTGATCAAGATCCCCTTGATGTGAAATGCAGTTGTAAGTTATTTGAGTTTCGAGATATTTTGTGTAGACACGCTCTTCGTGTTTTAACTCAAATGGGCCAACATACAATACCTTCAAAATACATCTTGGATCGGTGGAGGAAAGATATTAAGCGAAAATACACCTTCGTGAAAAGTAGTTATGACACTACTAGCATCGACGATTCACGAAGGTACGATAGGATCCAAAATTCATTCTATGAACTGTGTTCCAATGCTTCAAAGGCTGAGAGCAGTTGTGTTAAATTGATTAGTCAGATAGAGCAGTTGAAGACACAGTACCCTGGTATCTCTGATCATGATACCCAGTACTAGAGGCGATTGTACAAATTTGTACTTGGGATTTTATATTGTAATCTTGGGATATTATTGAACCTGTTTTTGTATTGCCGTGTTTAGATCATTAATTGTAATCTTGGGATTATATTGAACCTGTTTTTGTAATCGTCATTTTTATAACTCTTTGTTGATGCAATATCACAATGAACATATGCTATTAATTGGATTTAGATTGGGATTACCCAGTACTACACAACCACACAAGATTACATGAAATTACATTAACTTCAAAGATTACATATTGTCTTAGAATTTTTTCAAAAAACAGGCCTAAACAAAGTACCCATGACATTGAAATTACTAAAACTACAAAACTCACTCAACATTTTTCTTGCGCCTCTCAAGAGACTAATCTTACAATTAAACAATTAGGAATATATACACATTGGTAGATTCCCTTTTTTTTTTTTTTTTTTTTTTTTGGACAGCAAATGTACTTATATTTCAAGTGTAATATATTCCTTTGAGATGTGTTTCAGAGTTCCAATGAAATGGTTTGGTGCCTCGAGGTGTGACTGAGCTTGAAGACGAGCGAGCCGAAAAACTTTGAGAAGCATCTATACTTTCAGGCTGTTGGTTGTATCTCATCAACTCCAGAATATAAGCATCATCATGCAATGAGAAAGGTATACTGTCAAACAAAAACAATGTAACAAGTCTGAGATTCATGGCTATCAAGTTCTCTTCCCTGTAAGGAAAATCAATGGTGTACCGATTGAAGTCAAAGTGAACTAATTGCATGTCTTCAGAAATCTCTACCTCAACAGTAGCATGAGAGCTTGACTGAAAAGAGAGAGAGGTTAAAGTCAGGCCATGCACCACCCACATCAACAGAAACTTTAGAGATCAATTTCTATCACCTAAAATGTATATCTGTACATTTCCAAAATCAATAACTTGACTTCTACATGCATTTGATTAATAACAACGAAATATATTTTTTCAAAAAGAAAAGAGAAGAGTAAAATTGATTTGTAGTTTTAAGGGGAATGAAACTTTCTAGAATCTTCAACAATTTTGCAAGAGGGGAAAAGAACAAGGACTCATCTTTATTATTTAAGTCAAAATCAATATGCCTCACTAATTTTCGGTTCATCCTAATCCATAAACAAAATAAGCATGTACTTCAGAAATAGAATCAGATGGGAATGTAGACAGTTCGGCTATACACTTCAAAATCAATGTTGGTTTTTAATTACTCCATTAAGGCAGCTAGTATATTGAAAATAGTGTTGAATTACCTTTAATTACTCCATTAAGATCAACATTACACTAGTTGAAGGTATAATTAGCATGATTACATTAAGGAAGCTTCAAACACATTGAATTTGGCATGAGATTTCTATTTTCGGTTTTCACAGGCATTTTCACAAACATGTAAATTGCATTCCCTTATTTCACAAATTTCTCCATCATTTCATTTCCATTCACTTCCTTAGTACAATAAATTAGAATCATAACATGCTACTGCAACATAACTCAGCCAATCAAAAAAAAAAAAAAACACACAAACCACAAAAAAATGAAAGGGAAATTCACGTTCGGGGAGTGCGTGCAGGGGAAATCGATTGGGCAAGAAAAAAAAAATTGCAGACCTTGGATCCGTCGGAGAGATGACCGAGAGGGGACCACGAACTGGTGGGTCTCGAAATCGTGGGGCTGGGGACGGCGAAATGCACCGCAAGGGATGGCCGAACTGGATGGATCTGGTCTGGGAAGGAAGGAAAGAAAAAAAAAAAAATTGTATACTCTTGATGGAGGTCAGAGAGGAGGTCTGAGATGGAGGGAGGGAAGATGAGGTCGGTTTGAAGAGGCCGAACGGCGTGGGCGTGAAGAGACCGAACGGCGTGGGCGTGGGCGTAGGCGTAGGCGTGGGAGAGCAGTAGCGCGAGCGGGAGGGAGAAGAGGGACGTCTGTTTTCTTTTGTTTTAAATTGAATATTTGTCAGAAGTGTAACCGAGTGAGTCAGAATGTGTTTTGCCACGTCAAGCGGGATGTATAATCGGGATGTTAGAGCTGGACGACTAGCATTACTCTTTTTCAAATGGTTGCAAAAGCTGCTTTGAAATGGTGGTTGAAAAATAACCGTCCTTAAGAAAAATTTACTTTTCTACGTGTCATGAGTACATGTAATACTTCTCTTTAATTTACCGTCTTCTAACTTATATGCTTTGCTTTCACAAGTCTAATGTTTGATTGTGAGACTTCACTCCCAATGTATACTTCTATTGTTTTGTTAAAGCTATTTCTTGGGGTTGCTTATTGATGTGCACCTTTTGACACCTTGGTCTTTGTAAATCAATCGTGGTTTCAAGGTTTATATGAGTTTTCATTGAGGGAATATTTAGGGAGAAAATGAGGAGAAAGAGAATCAAGTGGTTTTACCATAAAGGCCCTTTGTCCATGGTACTAGAAGGCTGTTTTACGCTTGATTTGGACAGTGAAATTATCTCAATTCATTTTATTTCATTTAATCATTATAATTTTTTTAAACTTCCAAACAACATATAAAAAACAAATCAATTTTTTCAAATTTTAAAATAAAAATAATATTAAAAATAATACTCTAACATATTTTATTCAACTTTCATCTCATATCAATTTACTATCCAAACAAACCTTAGTGACTACATCTTGATTGTATTGACTTTAGAAGTAAAGTATTGTGAGGGTTATATAGCAAGCAAGCGTTAGTACAATTTTGGTTTATAGACCATATGGGACAAGATTAATAAATATGCTAACATCCCCTCGGACTCGTTGTGTAAGAGAATTCAAAATGTGACGATTGAGAAAAAACAAGAACAACAAATAAGCTGATTTAAATATGTAAGAAAAATCGCAGAGGATAGAAATTTTGAGGAAAAAAAAATTAAAGATACTTAGGAATCAAATTAAACAAAAACAAAAATAAATTAGTCTTAATTAGAGTATGAATATTAAATAAAGAAAAGAAAGGTGTGACATGGCATGCCATTTGGCAGCCACGTGTATAGCCTTTCAGGGATCAATTAGCGGTTTTAGATTTGAGCAGAAAAAAGTAGCATTACTCAGTTCCTTGGATTTTTGACATGTGGAAGACCAAAGCTGACTTAAAACTCGTTACTTCTCTTCTTCTACTCGTTGGCTTACTCCATTTCACTTCTTTTTTTCTTCTCCTCCTCAATAGCAAGTGCAACCCTGCTTTTCTTATAGATTTTCAACTTTCATCTCATTTTCTCATACTTAAACACAAATATTTAGAGCCTCAATCATAATCATCAAGATAGTTGCAAGAAAAAGTAGTTGAGAGTTCTTGAGTTGTGCAAATTATGCAAGTCTCTCTGACATTTTTATTAACAGAAAGCCAATATGTGGATTGATTAGTATTTGAGTTAAAAAGGAGTTTTAAGTTAGGGTTCTAGAGCATTCTCATACTTATCTATCAAGATGGGCATGACTTTTCATATGCCCAAGAAGGAACTACAAATTTGCACAATAGATATGAACTGTGAAGGTGTAAAGTTGTATAGGAAGGATTGGTGCTCAATGTACATGGAATGATATTGATTAGGGTAGTGATTGCAAGGTCATAGGTGAGGTGTAACAACTAAACAAGGAAAGAGTGACATGTGTCATCTTGAATTTGGAAATGGGTCCAACATTAGAAAATACATGTATACCTCATTACATTTCTCAAGAAAAATAAAAATATACAATAATTGTGAATTCTAGAAATTTCACTTCAAATTAGGGAGTGAGGGAGTGAAAGAGAAAATGCGAGGGAGATAATGTGCCTCTTTAAGATGCATGCAATCCCATAAAATCAAGATCTCAAGTAGATTTCCACCCACCTACTTCCAAGATTGCTAATTATTTCAAAGTGGCCTATTAAATGAGATAGAGCATGTAAAAAAAGATGCTTCTCATAGTAAAACAAGAATGATTCTCAAAAGATCTCAATATGACCTAGTGATTGAGTATGATATCATAAAATCAACACATTCGAATACCCTACACATACATATAATAAGACTAGAACCTCCTACTTCATGTCGAAGCATTTCTATTATGGACAAAAGAAATTACCAAGAGAATCATCAAATGCACAACTATAGCAAACATTACACATGATACATCTAACTGATAGATTAAGAATGTGGATTTCATATCAAAGCAACGAATGAGTTTCAAACCTTTATATGCAACAAACACTACAATTACAAATGCAACTCAGCTTGGCTAGAATTCCCAACAGAGGATTTTTTTTGGGGGGGGGGGGGGGGGGGAGAAATCTTTAGCTACAAATCCAACTAGAAAATGATGCCCCTATTATGAATTTATGGTATCCAAGAGACTACTCTTCATTAAACACGCCCCTAAAACTCAATAATAAAATTCAGCAAAGCACTCATTCAAATACATGGAGTTAGTTTACATGTCATTTCTAGTCATTATATTCATCTAATATGCATTAACTCGCTTCTAATGCAATATGACACAATGCTAAGGCATTAACACTTACAACATCAAACTAAAGCAACAATTAAGTCTTACTAAAAAGGTTCGATATGGAATTTTGTTTTATTTATAAGATTTTGGATTTGGAAATATAACTCATTGAGTAGAGGTCGTGTAGGATGCCACAATGCCCCAAGATGTGACTTTTCAATCAAAAGCCTTGGGCAACTTGTGCCTTCAATGGTCTCCCCTACCATGTGACTCCTCAGCAAAGGTCTCGGAGCACACCACAACATGCCCATGTTATGACAACTAGAGCCAAGGTCTTAGAGCATGCTTAGGATGTGACTCGTTGAGTAGCAAATTCAAAGCAACATGTGGCTTCATCAGTCTCATCTATAACTTCAATGATTCTCGAAAATCTATAAGCTCCACAATCTTAGGTTTTCTCTAGGAATAAGCCTAAGAGCTAAAAAACAACCTAATGCATGTTTCCTCAAGGAGTGAACTAACAATCTCCATAACCGCCTAGTGCAAGTCTCCCTTAAATAAGTTGAACAACTTTATGACCACGTGGTGCATGCCTCCTTTGAGAATGAATCTACATGCTCCACAACCACCATTTTTGGTTCTCTATCATCAGCAAGCCCAAGGCATGACACCTTAAGCTTTATCTCAAAACCCTTGTCGTCTTCAGCATCTCGTCGACGACATGACTCCTTAAGCATTATCTCGAAGACCTTAGTGGCTGTCATCCTCATTAATTATAAAGCATAGCTCCTAAAGTGTTAGCTTGGAGCATCCCTACGGCTATCTTAGCTAGCAAGCTCAGAGCAAGACTCTTCAAGTTTTACCCAAGTCAATAATTGATGAAGGGTTAAGGTTATATGAGTTTGAAGGGTTTGAATGTTTAGAATAATCTTATTATGCAAGTTCCAAGTTATTTTAGTTATGCAATTGGAAAAGAAATGATGCCAAGTTATGTATGATCTAACAAGCATATGAATGGATCGAATGAAATAAAAATGGCATGGAGTTCATATAAGTATTATATTCATACCCTTTTAGAGTTTTCTAGATGATATGAAAAGGAAATGAAATGATATTATCAGGAAAATGTTCTTTTTATGCAATGAAATGAAATAAAATGAAATGTTTTCTTAGAAATGAAAATCTTTTAGAAAAGAAATGATGTTTTATGTATCTATACAAATGTATTAATGCTATGAAGTATATGCATATAATAATATTTTTTTGGCAACCCCATTTTATTCATTTTTATAATAAGTGTATGCACAATGCAATGGATGTTATATGTAATAATTATTGTATTTATGTTTCATAAAATTAAATGATAATGACGTTTATATTCAATGTTATGAAATGACTTTATGAAATGAAATGAACGAAAGGTAAAAGGAATGAATGAAAATGATGAAAGCGAAGGAAAGGAATGGAATGAATGTTTTAATATTTGAAGTTATGTAATGACTAATGATTGAATGAATGATGGCACTAATGAATATGTTGATTGTAAGGCTAGGTAGGTTGTACTAATAGTGTACCCAGTGTCCCTTATCGACTAAAAGGAATTCCCAACCCGTAGCCACGGGTAGATTCCGGGTTACGAGAATTGTTAACCCTAACACACTACATAACAGTATGTACCGGTCAATGGAAAGTGATAATACTTAATTGAATGTTATGAAATTGCTTGAATCTCTTTAAAGACATGTACAAGGAGAAAGAAAGGTTTTTTTTAAAAAAAAAAAAAAAAAAAGGTAATGTTATATTTTAGAAAGAAAAGCACCTTTTAATACTTAAAAGAACAAAAGAAAATGTTTTATATAACGTACATAATTGAATGATGAATGTATGAATGGAAACTTCTGCTAGTATATTTTACAGTATGAAGTAATGCTTACTAGGTAGTTGACTTATTTTGTCTTTATGTGTGTCCCGCCTAAGAATGAAATGAGAGTGTAATGTTAGGACAAATATAGCTTAAGGAAAAGTGTCAAAAGCCAAGATATACTTTATGTAACGTATGAATTCATGTTTTATAAAATGACTTTATAATTAAATTTAATAAATTCAACTACAAACTCTCTTTTAGTTTTCAAAGTAGGTCTCAATTTTCAATTATGAATTTTTTATATCTTAGGGAGGAAAGGAAAAGTTTTAAAAACTTCAATATTTATCGTATCTTTTTCTAAAACCATTTTTTAAATTTCCACCACAAGTACAAACGTTACCATTTAGTAAGTCAAGCTTCTTAATAGGCTAGTAAAGGGTCACCACTAATGAGAGAATGAGCCTAACGGTAGGTGGTGAATCACTGGACTGAATATCTCAATGTAGTTGATCCTATCACGTTACTCATATCCCTTAACCACTAGTTTGGCTTTAAACTTAATGATCCTTAGGTCTTGGACATAAAGATATACCAACTTGAATAAATCACAATTTGGGAGAAAATAATGGATTTTTTAGGCAGGAAAACTGTTGCTAAAGCATTGAGAGGATGTCTGGTGAACTTGATGGAGTGATAAATGTGGTATTCTGTAGGTTGCTACCCCCTATATGGGCGGGTAGCTGCCCTACCCACATCGGGTCCCAGCTAGGTGGGGAGGCCATTTAGCCCCCACCATCCGTCCCTGTCTTTTGTACACTCTGTTTGTTCCCATTGATTGAATAGACTAAATTTTCATCCTCCTGTTCGCATATCCGTCCAAAATCAACATCAAAACCCAAAAAATGAAAAACATTTCCTAATTTTAGACAAAAAAAAGAAGAAAAAAAAGAATTAACACCCAAAATTAAGATCTTTTTATAAAATAGGAGAAGAAAGAAGAAGATATTAGGCTTTTGTAAAAGAAAGAACAAAAAAAGAAGAGAAAAGAAATAAAAGGAAAAAGAAGTTTCAAGGGAACAAAGAAAGATTGTGGCTTGCAATGAGCTTTAAATCTTGAATAACCATGCCATAAAACATCATCAGACCTTGTTGGAGCAAGGATAAACACTGGTAGGGTTAGGATCTCTAGAAGAAGAAGAGTGAAGAGTGATGGTGGAAGCGACAAGCATTGACACCATGAGTGGGATGATTGAAAGAAGAAAAAAGAAGGAAGAAAAATAAAATAAGAGAAAAGAAAGAACCTGCGATGGTTGAAAGAAAAGGAAGAAGAATAAGAGAAAAAGGAGAAAATAAAAAAAATGGGGGCGCTGAATTAGGGTTTAGACTTTAGAAGATATGTTTATATAATTAAGGACTTAGGGTTATAATATGGGTGGGTGGACAAATATTTTACGTGTGGATTTTTAACAACCTGCCACCTGCCTATTCTAAGAAATATAATAAATGTATTCGTCTGCCTGTCCAGAATAATGGGTGAACTTTTCACCCATTACCCTTACGGGTGATTGAATTTCTTGTCCGTTGTCATTACTTGTTGGTCAGGGAACATGCCCTGTTGCTTAGCCTAGTAGTCTAAGAAGTATTGGATCTTGAGATTGCTTGTCATAGACCCAATGAAAATATGAAGAGAATGTGGGTATATGGGAGAAGGCAGTTTGCGAGATATTAGCTCTGAGTTGGTCGTACTAACCATCTGAGATGGTTGGTCGATGGTAAAAGACAGAGACTGAGATGTTGAGCTATTATTTCGATCAGGTAGGTATGTTGTCTTTGGAAGAGATGATAGGCAAATTTGGTGACCTAGTTGCAACAATACTTGTGCTTGGTGTAGGGAAGTTATGTCTGAAGATATAGGCTTTGTTTGTTGACAAATTAAGATACTTGTAAGCCTTTTGGTTCGAACTATAGCCTATGAAGACACATTGTTTATAATGAAACTCTCACTTATATTTCGTGTAAGGTTTTAATAAATGGTATATGCACAATCAAACACTTTGTCTTGCATAATCTGGTTCCTTGTAAAAAAGCTTACAAAATGGAGGAGTAAAGTTACGAAGGATGAAGGTAGCCGACTTATGAGGAAGGTGGTAGTTTGCAAGGCCTCTAGCCTACATCTATTAGTTAGTTTTGATGGTGCAAATAGGCTAGAGTAGGTTTGGATTTAGAATGAGATGAGATGGTTTTAAATGAAATATGAAAGTTGAAAAAAATATTGTTAGAATATTATTTTTTAATATTATTATTGTTTTGATATTTGAAAAAGTTAAATTAGGATTTAAAAAAATTGAATTGTTTATTATATTTTGTATGAAAATTTGAGAAAGTTGTAATGATGAAATGAGATGAGATGAAATACTTTCCGAATCCAAACAGGGCCCTAGCTAGTTTTAATGAGATATCGATGCTTTCTTCGACTATCCCATTTTACTAGGATGTATGACGACATGTGCGTCTATGAAAAATTCCATGGTCTAATAGACATTTAAAGAATATGTTTAAGAAAATCCACCTTCCGAATTGATTTGAAATTAATTGGTTTTGTTAGAGAACAAGTTTTTGGTTAAGTACTTTGAACTTGACATATGTTTCAAAAGGCTTATATTTGTGCTTAAAGAGAAAATTCATGAGTATCGAGAATACTCATAAATGATTAGAACATAAAGTTTATATCCATTTATTGATACGGCATGAGAGGTTCATGCATTATTATGGACAAGTTCAATGAGTTGGGTACATGAGTAGACTCTAGCAATGGAAGTTTTTTACTTTTAGCTAATTGACAAGTAACACATAATAGACTTATTAGACTCTAGTTTAGACACTGGTAGTGATTTGGTCTTCCAAGAGTTGCTGCTTCACATTTGATTTTGTACAAGCTGGAGATGATATTTCCACCTACATTCTTTGGTGTAATGGTCCACCTAGCCTATCATTTTCCACATGAGGCCCTTCTTAGAGGGCCAGTTCAACATAGGTGGATGTACCATTTTGAATGGTATCTTGAAAAATTTAAGAGATACGTTAAGAATAAGGCTCATCCAGAAGGTTCAATAGCGGAGATCTATATCCATGTAGAATGCTTGAATTTTTGCTCCATGTACCTCCATGGTGTTGAGTCTAGATTCAATCCCCAAGAAAGGAACTTTGATACCAGGGGAGAAGATGGTGTATGAAAGGGACTAAGTGTTTTCAAACAGAAGGTGCGCCCTATGAGTTTCGCATAATGTCATCAACTAGATGATCACCTGTTCTTAAAAGCCAAATGGTATGTGCTTAATAATTGTGGAGAGATCGGACAATACCTTAAGTAAGTACATTCAACTAGTGCCAAGTCTTTAATTATTTGATTACTTAAATACCTTCCATCACCTAATGTTAATCACCACTAACAGGCTTTTGTCCAATGAGTGTTGCATGTAGGTCAGTGAAGAGTACTCTGACAATGTCGACAAAGATGCACGCGACAAAATTCCCAGATTGGTTCAAGTCACACGTATGTATTTTAGTTTATTATTTGATAACTCATTCCCATCATGTGATTATGGATCTTTACAACAAACATGGATTTGGTTGATGTGGTTCTTTCTTCCCAACTATGACATATTCAAAATCTACATGCTGACAATCCCGATGATGTTTCGGATGATCTCTATGCACTTGTATGTGGTCTTGACCCTTGGGTTGCATCCTATTCTGGGTGCATCATGAACGTCATAAGATTTCATATGAGAAAACGTGAAGATATCATGGGACCCAAAACTCAGGTGTTCTGGTTATTGGTGAACTGAATGGTCAAAGTGTTGACATCTTTGGTCTTCTAACAGACATCTTGGAAGTTTGCTACATGGGATGACACCGTGTGTATTTATTCAGTTGTGACTGGTTTGACATCTCCGATTTTAGATGAAGGATACTTGTGGGCGATCATCTAACTAGTGTGAATATGTCCCATACATTTTATAAGGATGAGCCATTTGTTTTGGCGTGCCAAGCTTCACAGTTGTTTATATAAAAATCGTAGCTTCCTTGGTCATTGCTATGCAGTACAAAAGGTTGTCAATAGAAATGTGTATGATCTTCCACTGGAAACTTGATTAAAGACGATGCTTCTGATGGTAGCGATGTTGAGCCGTACCAAGAGGATGATTCTTTTAAAGAATATGTATCGGCCCATGCTAATGACAATGGTTTTGGAAAAGCCATGCATTGATATTGAGCCCACTCAAGTTCATGCATCATTGATATTGGAAGCTGCAAATCGCAACCTTGACCAAACTTTTATCAATGACGATACCATTGAATCCAATTCCCCTTACAACACCGACCACGAGAGAGAGAAGCATAGAAGAAGACAGTCTTTCGGCTGACGAAGAGGCGAACTAGATCTACACCTATAGGCTGTATTAGGTGAGTCATGAACATAACCCTTTATTTTTAGTTGAATGGAGACTACATCATTCCTTAAATTGAAACATGATGATTGTTTATTCTTTTGTGTTATTGTCTTTTTTTGCAACTTGTGCTTACAATACTCAGTATTTAACAAAAATGGTTGATATTTCTTGCACTGTATTTATAGGCATTGTATTTACATTGTATACAGGACATGCTTGTAACTGGAAGAGGAGGCTGATCACGCGGTGTATGCTTTGGTCGAGGGAGAAGGGATTGCGACACAGAACTTGGAGGTAGAACACCCATTGTTGCCTTGAATCTTAGAGACAATGCACTGTCAACCTCGGATGACTCAACTGAGGCACATGATTTAGTCCCAAGCACAGAACCGCAAGAGCAGCGGGTTGAGGTGGACTCGCCTATCCCGACTGATGGTAATGTTTAATGATGGCAAATTTTCATCCTACACTTATTGTTCTAACCCCCTCCCTTCTATATGTTGATGCTAATTTGTCATCTCTTGCATTTATCGATTGAACGAGTGGATTACTAAATGGTTTTTGTAGTGGGTGAAGTACCGCCTAGCCGAAAACATGGACGATGAGCTGCAAAGAACTTAGAGTTTGACAAGTTTCGAAAGCATGGACAGATACTACTGACCATAAAGGATGCTGAGACATCACCTTGTTGTGAAAACTGTACAATATTCACAACAAGGCTTACATGGTTGGTGAAGCACCATGTCAACCTGAGTCAACCTAGCTGGCATGGTTTACCAGATAATGAGAAGGACAAATTGATTGCTCGTGTTCGAGTAATATAACACGAAAACCTAAGATGGGTCATTTACATTAATTATTAACAAATTGATCTAATTAAAATTAATGTGCTTAGGCTGACTTCATTCTTGACTAGATGAAGAAGAATCATCGCGATACAGTAACAAAGACATTCAGGAAGAGGTTCAATCATATTTACTATGATCTTCACAAAATGTACAAGCATTACGAGACTCATGAAGAAGCTCATGCCAATGTGCCAACGTTGGTTTCACCCTCCACTTGGGTGAAGTTATGCGCATGTTGGTCAAGCTCGTAATTTTTAGTTAGTTCCATTCGTTGAGATCAAATGATGTGCCATTTTAGAACTTACACTGATTAACAACAAACTTTATTAATTTTGGCTGATGTTGATATTGGTTTCTGAGTTGTAGATGATATCTGAGAAAAACAAAAGTAATAGGGAGAAGCAACAAACTAACAGTACGGCTGGACGAACCTTGTCTGTAAGGCTCATGCAAATGAGGGTAAGAATTCCACTTTGGTTCATAAATGCAAATGTAGGTATTAACACATTCACATCTTTGAATAGACGTTAATGCAATATGTGCTTGTATTTGTAGTCTGAGAGTGAGAGTGATGGACATTTGGTTGATTTTTTCAAAGATGTAAGGTAGAGTAAGAAGAAGAAAAAATTTGTGACTCCAACAACAGAAGATCAATATGTGAGTGAGTTTGATTGAATAAGTCAAACATATTCCATGCCAAGTAGTTATACATGTATCCCTTTTATTCCATGTTAGGAGCAGTAACATTTTTTAGTTTTGCTAACTTGAAGAGAACGAGATGGTTGGCAAGTTGTCTGAGTTGGAGCCTGAAAAGCGAAACAAGGATGCTGCTGCATCAATCTTTAGGGAGGAATTGGGCCACAGGCTAGGGTATGCAAGGGGGTTGGGGGAAATGGTTATTCCCGAGTCATATTGTCATCACACTGAGGAAAGATTTGCAGCATTAACTCAACATGCAGATAAATGTGAGAAAGATGTGGAGTATTACAAGAGTCAATTTGAAGTAGTAGAACGGAACATGGCCCTATTGTTAGAGAAGCAAGCTGAGTACGACAAGTTTACGAGTCAATACATGGAATCACAAAGGCAGACCCAAGGAGACTCTTATAGAGAGACTCAAGGTCCTGCATAGGCAGGCCTTTTTTTTGGGAAACAAGTTTTTTGTGGGGTAGTACGTATGTTTTCAAGAGTTTCCATTGATTTGAAGTTGCTCACAAGACAGACTTCACAAGTTGCTTTCATTTTTGCCATAGTTTGCTATATGTGGTGTCAAGGATTTTGATCTGGAAGGCCTTAACAAACACTTCACATTGTGTTCCTTCTTTTGCCTTAGGATGCTTGGTATGATGTTGGTTAAGGTCAGAATATTAACCACCTTTCGTGAGAACTTTATTGGATATTATTTATTTGATGTTAGAGTTTTATTTGTACCTAATGGCATCTTCTCTTTTGTATGCAATGTAAATGGTAATGTCATGTGCATTCAATCCCATGATTCAATACGTGTTGGAATGTTCATACTAATTTTGTTTGAACTTGTCACTTGTCATCTTACCTTAATCATCTGTGAATATGGAAGAACTTAGATGGACTTGATTGCAGGAGCAATTTGATTGGGGATCAGTAGGGCCTTGCAAAATTGGGAATTAGATATGCGTCTTGCACTTAGAGCTAGTACAATCTCTACATACCATAATTTGCATATTATCCCAGTTTTCATTTGAATTTATCAAGTCTTTCCTCTTTTCCAAGCCAGGATCCATTTTTAATAATAAGATATACAATTAAAATGATGATCAATAACATATTAAAAAAAAGATGTGTCTGTTTTTTAGCCAAAGCCTGAGGTGATTTTTTTCCCTTTTAAAGTACAGTTCTACTTCGTAGAACTGTTGCACTCTTTGCCTAGTTGCTACTCCCCAACTTGTCTTTAGTATTCCCATCTAACAATTTTACGCTGCTTGATGCTAATTTATATATGTATACTCATGACATTTTAGTCAACCCATTTTATTCCATCCATTGATTAAATTTAATCTGTGTATATCAGCAACATGCTTTTATGAATTGAAGTTCACCTAACCTTTTCATTATCCCTTGTGTATATATTTACCTCTTTTGCCATTGTAAAACCATGCTAATCTGAGAAGTAGAGCATGTATATGTACTTGCCAATTAAGTAAGAAGGCTTTTGGCAAATTTGAATGTATTGCAAATTTCATTGATTACATTAGCCTTGTATTCTAGTTGATCTGAGGTACAAGTGTTTTACAGACCTCGGGTGTACCATTTTGCCTTTGTATGCCTTGCAGACATAGGCTGCAAAATATACCCATAAATGCAACATTGTTTATGGGTATATTGAAGTTGATTATTTTGTTAGATGAATTCAATGCAAGTGAATTGTATATTGCATGCATCATGCTATATATATAAGTACTTATATTAATATAAGTTGGTCCATGTGCATGCATGTTTTTCTATAATGGGTTTTCCATGCATGAATGAATAGTCAAGATTCAATTAATCTATCTAGTGCCAGTAGTCTTAGGTCAATTTCTATTTGGTTGACCAAATAATAAGACAGTTTATCCCCAACCTATCTAGCTAGCCCGTTGCATCTCTCTCTCCCTCTCTCACTCACACAGAAAAGATGAAAGTACATTGTGGTTGACTGTGAGAACTAAAGAAAAATGTACATGTTTGCAGTAGTTGACATCAATGAAGAAGGCATTAAGTTTTGAGAAGAAGAGTTGAAGAAGATAGTTTTGAGATGAAGGCAGTTTTGAGATCATGAAGAAGGCTAGCAGCTTCCAAGGGATGATCGAGGCTTGCTTAAGAAACTCTAGTTACCCTATATTGAAGATGGGAGGACACTTGTAAAACAATATTGATATATTGTGGGATGTTAAGTAGTACTTAGACTAAACTATCATGAATTTCAATTTGAGCACTTTTCATTAATGTATAATGTTGGGGATGTTTAAACCATCTATATATATTTCAATGATGATCAATTCATGATATTGTATGCTTATTAGGAAATATAATTGATTAGATGTATCATGGATTAAATTGATGTTGAAAGTAGGAGGCATAATTGTATAATTGAAATAGGAAAAAATTTCAATCCATTTCCGGCGAGTTAAAGGAAAAAATTACAGTAGAGAAGACTCATTTCCGGTGAGTCTTCCTCACCTAAAATACTAGATATCGACTATAATATTTGATAGGAATGCTCTTTTACGACGAAAGTGCCTCACGGCAATAGCACCCTTTTCGGCAATTTTTTATCCATCGCAAAAGTTGCATTTAAAACATACTATTGCGGCGACAAACCGCAAATGATGTTTTCCAATGAGGAATATTGAGTTGCATAAAATACTTTTTCCGGCATGTTTACGTACTTATTGCGGTAACTGTTTGTCGTCGAAAATAATGTTTGAGCTCGGCGCTTTGGTTTTGTGCCGCGATTTTCTTTCTCTCACCTGACAATTGTGACACCTTTCCGGTGATGCTAAATGAGCCGCTAATATATATTTCTAGCAAGTATCATACTTTTTGCAGCGATTTGATGTCGCTGGAAATATGCGTATTTCTTGTTGTGAAGGGGATGCTTGAGGAGTGAGATGTGATGATAATTTTGTAAATAGTAGTAAGATAGTTTGTGAATAATAGTGAGATAGTTTGAGTTAATATTTTATGAGTTTTGGGAAAGGAGAGAGAAAAAATTGAATAAAAAAATATTATAAAGTTAAAATATTGTTAGAATATAATTTAATATTGTTAGAATATAATTTTTTAATATAATTTTTGTTTTGAGATTTGAAACTTTTGAATTATTTTTTATTTTTTGTTTGAAAATTTAGGAAAGTTGTAATGATTAGTTTAAAAAAATTATAATGATTAATTTGAAAGTGTTTGTGTTTGAGTGATATTTGGGAAGAAAATGAGAATGGATGAGATAAAAACTAGTTCCAAACATCCCAAGAAGTCCCATGTATGGTCTATCTTCTTTGTGACTCAATGATTTAATTGGATATGATACAATTCATACTTACTAGCTCATAGAGGAGTATCCTCCTAGTGTGGTTGTCCTTTATCCAAAAACTCGCAATTAATGAGTTTTAAGTTACGATTGTTATCACAACAAAATTTTTTTATGGAAAGTAAATTGATAGATTCATTAGGATAATGAAGAATGTAACTTAAATGAAATCCAAGATTAGAAATGGGGATAGAGGACAGCCTATATGGATGGTATGGAAACCACAATTGTTTCCCACTACTACTAGCTCATTTCCATTATAAGGTTGCTATAAAGGATGATTCCTTAAATCAAGCTGAAGATCCCATGAGGAGCAAATCTGCCAATAGTCATGCATGTAATAGCTAGAGAATAAACAAGGAAAGTTGACTATGTTTTTAAGCTTGTAACCGATAGAAAATAGAGCCTTATTTTTAGTCTCTTTTCCTAGAATAGATTCTACAAGTCATGTATATATGTTATACTGATCTGTGTATCAAGATGTGTTGCAATACAATTGTTTTCTTGAAAACAAATAATTTGTGCATACTCAATCTCTATCATGGTATCATGAGAGCCCCACTCTACCGAGAACTCGATCCCCAACTCAAAAAACTCCCCTCCACCCATCACAAACCCTCAATCCACCATAGATGCTCCGCTCATTGCCCTAAACACTGCAACCCAAATCAATGAAAACTCACTCCCTCAACCTTTCCTTAGTGGCGTGCATAGTTTGAAGCCCTACTTATTGGCTACAATCTCATTGACTATGTTACTGGCAACAAACCATGTCCTTCCCCAAATGCCTCCTCTGTTTCTTCCCTTCAAAAATCCCACTGGGTCAAGTAGGACAAATTGATCCTCAATGCTATCCTAGCCTCCACTACACCCACCATAACCCCATTCATCTCCGTTGCTACAACATCTCAAGACGCATGGCACAAATTAAACACCATGTATGCAAGCAAGTCCCATAGTCGTGTCACGCAACTAAAGGAGGAACTCACCTTGATCAAGAAATAAAATCGGTCGATTCAAGAATATATGCACATTGTCAAGGCCCTTGTAGATGAGATTGCACTCATTGATCATCCTATTTTAGAGGATGAGCTTACTCTTTACATTTTAATTGGTTTGGGACTGGATTTTTGAGAAATTGCCGCACCCATCCGTGCAAGGGAATGCCCGCTGTCCTTTAAGGAGCTTCATGATTTGCTTGTGAGTCATGAAAGCTATATGTGTCGTCTTGAGCCACCACGCAGCAGCTCATTACTATAACCAATTTCTCAAACCGCAGGTCCTTTCCCAACTCTTCGGGTGGAGGTAATGGCTCCAGAGGCAAGCAAAGGGGGCTAATCCAGATTTGATGGTTCTTTGGCCCAAACCTGCAACAATGGAGGCCCATGGGACAACAAAAAGTCCAATAAATCCAATGGCCAGCGCAGGTATCAACCCAAATGTCAAATATGTGATCAATTAGGCCATATTGCTAAGTATTGCCCGCGGTTGAATTTCTATGAAGCAACAGTTAATTGTGCTTCTACCTCCAAGCCAAGGACACTAAATGGCTTATTGACTCGGCTGCTTCTCACAATATCACTGGCGATCTTGCAAATTTATCAGTCCATTCAGAATATGATGGAACCGATGAGGTTGTCATTGGTGACGGATCAAGTTTGTGTGTCTCACATATTGGTTCATTGGTATTTCATTCACCCACCCGCACTTTTCATTTAAATGATACACTTTGTGTTTTGAGTATATGCAAAAATCTTATTTATGTTCATCATTTCACTACTCGAAATAATGTCTTTGTTGAATTTCACCCATCTTTTTTTCTTGTTAAGGATCAGATCATGGGGGCGGTTCTACTCAAAAGTACATGTGAAAATGGTGTTTACATACTTCTGAACTCACTGTTATTCTCTCCAAAAATGATTGCAAATGTGCATGAACGGACATCACTCAATGGGTGGCACAAACGTCTAGGACATTCGTCTCAAAATATTGTTCAACATCTTGTTAATTCTTTTTCGCTTCCCATACAAAACAAAGAGCAAATGCCTCATCTTTGTACCTCTTGTTCAATCAATAAAGCTCATAAGCAACCATTTCGTCCAACTAGTCTTCAAAGTCATGCACCACTTAGTCTAATTTACATTGATGTTTGGGGTCCCTCTAACACGGTTGGTCTTGACGACTCACTATTTTATTTGATTTTGACTGATCATTTTACCAAATACATTTGGTTTTCTCCCATGGCAACTAAATCCGGTGTGAGCAGCATCTTCCTCAATTTAAACACCGTGTTGAAAACAAATTTCAAACAAAAATTAAAAGTCTTTACTCGGATAATGGTGGTGAATTTGTTGCTCTTAAATAATATTTTTCTATACATGGAATTAACCACTACACCACCGCCCCTCATACACCTCAACAAAATAGTGTCTCTAAGCATCGTCATCGTCACTTAGTGGAAACCGGCCTCACACTATTACATGATGCCTCTCTACCACTATCTTATTGGCTTCATACCTTCTCCATAACCGCTTATCTTATTAACCGGCAACCCACTCCCCTATTACAAAACAAAACTCCATTTGAAGTCTTACTCCATCAAATCTCAAATTATCTCAAAATAAAAAAATTTTGCTGTCTTTGTTTTCCCCTCACCAAACCGTTCAACACAAATAAGCTTCAACCAAAAGCCATCCCGTGTCTGTTTGTAGGCTATTCTCAAACTTAGAATGCTTACAAGTGTTTAGATCTCTCCACAAACAGACTCTATCTCTCTCGCCATGTTACATTCGACGAAGCCCAAAACCCATTTCAGACTCTTTCCATCGTGCACACACCATCTCCTTCGTCGTCCTGGACTGCTGCTCCACCCATCCGTGTGCCGACCCACCGCAACCACCACCAGTGACCTTGGATCATGCCACCACTTCCGCATCACCTTCAGGTAACGCCTCTGATCTCCCTCTTTTGTTTCAGAACAGTTGCAATTAAATTTCCCATGTTCTAACCCCAATCTCTTGCATCACAATGAGGGTTTCTCACCCTCCACACATACGGATGCCCCTGCCTTCTCACAAATTCTGACCTCCAAGGAAAGTTCTCCACCACATTCACACACGGAAGTTCCCATTTCCACACAAATTTCACCTCCTGTGTCTATTGCTCTGAATGTGTCCCAGCCACAAAGAACTCACTCCATGGTCACTAGGTTAATGAATCAAATTTACAAACCTAAGCAATTTCATGCCGTCACCAAACATCCTATTCCCCATACTATTGAACCCAGTTGTGTGAGTCAAGCACTATGTGATCCTCACTGGAGACAGGCCATGTCTGAAGAGCTCACGGCTCTAATGAGACACGGCACATGGGCATTAGTTTCTCCACCCAAAAACTGTAATCCCATAGGCTGTAAATGGGTGTTTCGGGTTAAGAGAAAAGTTGATGGGTCGATTGATCGCTTTAAAGTGAGGCTTGTTGCAAAAGGCTTCAATCAATGACCTGGTTGGACTACAAGGAAACATTTAGTCCAGTTGTGAAACCGACTACTATTAGAACTGTTTTAATGGTTGTTGTGACATAAGGTTGGTTATTGAGATAACTTGATGTCAACATTGCATTTCTGCATGGTACATTGACTGAGGATGTATATATGGTTCAAACTCCGGGTTTCAAAGATGATACAAAACCTAATTATGTTTGTCGGTTAAACAAAGCCATTTATGGCCTCAAACAAGCCCCAAGAGCATGGTATTCAGTTCTAAAAAGTGCCATTCTGGAATTTGGTTTTGATAACTCCAAAGCAGATTCTTCATTGTTCATCTATAAAACCAAATCTGTCACTTGCTACTTCTTGGTGTATGTGGATGATTTGGTTATCATAGGAAATGATCCCACTTTTGTCTCATCAAATATTGATTAACTTGGCAATCGGTTCTCTTTAAAAGACATGGGCCAGCTACATTTTTTCTTGGGTATGGAGGTTATTCCCACTACAAAAGGTCTCTTCTTGTCCCAACACAAATAATACATTAGAGACTTATTGACAAAGACCAACATGCATGGAGCAAAATATGTTACCACTTCGCTGTCCACAAGCACTGTGCTCAAGCTAATTGATGGCACATCCTCGGTTGATAGCACAGAAGTTAGAAGTGTCATTGGTGCTCTGCAATACTTGTCACTCACATGCCCGAACATTTTTTTTTGCGGTAAACAAGCTGTCCTAGTTTATGCATAAGCCAACAACAACTCATTGGACAGCTGCAAAAAGGTTACTTCGATACTTGAAGCATACCATTTTCCATGGGATTCACATTCGAAGAAACTCAACCTCCAACCTTACCACTTACTCCGATGCCAATTGGGCAGGTAATTTCGATGATCAAAAATCCACTTCAGCATACATATGTTTTCTTGGTTCTAATCCCATTTCTTAGAGTTCAAAAAAACAACGGGCTGTCGCACAATCATCAACTGAAGTTGAATATAGAGCACTTGCAAATGCTACCTCTGAAACATTATGGCTCCTACCACTCTTTTCTGAACTCGACTTCTCCATTTAAGCTTCTCCAAAGCTTTTATGTGATAATTTGGGAGCAACACATTTGAGTTTCAATCCAGTCCAACATTAAAGGATGAAGCACATTCAGATTGACTTACATTTTGTCCGTGACATAGTGCAAAAGGGTACACTCCATGTTCATCATGTCAACACACAAGATCAACTTGCTGACCTCTTAACAAAACCCCTGTCATGTCAGCGCACAGAACTTCTTAGAAACAAGATTGGAGTAACTGATGGCAACTTCATCTTGCAGGGGCGTATAAATGATGATTCCTTAATCAAGCTGAAGATCCCATGGGCAGCAAATTTGCCAATAATCAAGCATGTAACAGCTAGAGAATAAACAAGGAAAGTTGACTCTATTTTTAAGCTTGTAACCGATAGAAAATACAGCCTTATTTTTAGTCTTTTTTCCTAGAATAGATTCTACAAGTCATGTATATTTGTTATATTGATCCGTGTATCAATCTGTGTTGCAATACAATTGTTTTCTTGAAAAAAAATAATCTGTGCATACTCAATCTCTATCAACTACATTGTTAGCTTTTGCATGTCAACTGAAATGTGATTGTTTGTCTCAATGTCTACCAACCATTCTTCTCTTCATATAAAGAACATATTGAGTAGCCATTACTACTAGTTCACTTAAAGGGTCTCATCCTTAGAAAACACAATTCATGCGAGGGAAACAACTGGATGCCTAGTGGTTGTTTCTAAACAGATGCTCTGTTTAGAGGACTGCTTCTAGGAATACAAACCAAATTAGCTACCTTCAGAAGTGGTGTTTAATCATCCAACATTTGTTCAAAGCTTAGATGCTTGAACATAATTCTTCCAAAGCCATCATGTCATGTCTTGTAGCAAATGAGCCAGACGTGACAAAATGGTTATTTTATAGATTTAAACCTCCAACAATATAAGAGACAATGTCTTCAACTTCTACTAGTTGTCTAACAATAGCCATCTAGTCGGCAAGGGACTTGGCTACATGAAAGAACTTAACCTAGTCTTGGTCCATTGTCAACTTCTTTACACACGGGATCCACAACCTTTTTCAAATTCCCATAAAAATATCTAAACTCATTTTAACATTCAAATATATCTAAACTTATCTTAAGTGAGCCCCACAAAACTTACTCCACCATCTCAACTCATTACTATTCATAAAGAACTCAACTAATTTCAACTCAGCTCAACATCCAAACGCATGCAACTTAAATGACAAAGGAAAATGATAGGGATCCCGCTGGGGGATCCCGTTCAAACATCCCATTCTATTTTTTTTTACGTAGTAATTAAGAAAATGTTGATTAATAATATTGTGAATTTTTATTCTTTTTTAAAAAATATTTAAAAGTGCTAAAAAATGATGTGAAAAAATATTTAAAAGTGTTTTTTTTGTTTTTTTTTCCACATCATTTTTTTAACACTTTTAAATATTTTTTAAAAAAGAAGAAAATTCACAATATTATTAAACAACATTTTCTTAATTACTACGTAAAAAAAAAAACTAAAAAAAAAAATGGAGCGGGATGCTCCAACGGGACCCCCCAGCGGGATCCCTAGATTGCCCAATGACAAAAAGTAAAGGGACACAAAGACTTTACATATATGGTTCAACTCTTAGGCCTACGTCCTTATAGTATCGGATGTAAAATTCACTATAAAATGATGCTTAATTCAATCTTTTAGCTTTAATTTGTGCTTTGTTACAATGAGGAGAGGAGAAGATGTAGTTGGAGAAGAGGGAAAGAAGACGCTAGGATCTTTTGTCTGACGTGTTGATTACCCATTCTATCCCTTGAAGTCTCCTTTTTTTCTTTTGAATTTTTTATATTGTATTGCCCTCTTCATACTTTATTACGTTTTCATTGTTTTAGTTTTTATGCTCGTGTACGGTGTAGTTATTTGTAACACATTACATAAACCCGTATTATATAACAACTTGAGTCATTTATACAACAGCTGTTTTGGTCTTAAGTCGAAGACCTGAGCAATCGCTTTGAGGCTCTTTTCAGACTTACTGGTGAAGAGTAACTCCATGGGTGGATGTGGTTCGAGCTTTATTTTAGGACGTGGTGGTGTTGGGGTTGAAGAAACTCTTGTAGAATCTTTCTTCTTTGCCGTGGAATCTCTTGCTCTATATCAAATTCTTCTTTTAACCCGCTATATATCCTTTTACGCAATTCTCTCTAACTATGCAACTAAACAGACCCTCTCTCACTCCATGTAACCATCTTTTTCTTTAATTCCTCTTCACTCTAAGCATTTTTTTTTTCTTTCTTTCTTTTTTATAAACTTTAATGTCTTTCTTTATTGGGGATTGGTGAGAAATTGGGTGATGATGGTTGTAACTTGTGTATCAAATCTTGTCCTTTAATTTGATGATCATGGTGTTTAAATGCTTATATATAATGAGTAACGATGTAGACACAATTTTTTAGAACTCTACTATAAATGAAGCGCATTTTTTTTTTTTATTAAACCTTATAATTGTTTTATAATTTATTTTTAAAATAAATACCCACATTTAAAATAAAGTTGTGGAAGAGATATAAATTTGAATCTTATAGATAACATTTTACCATATAAGCACTTGACTAGTGTTATCCATATATATTTGTAGCGCTGAATCCACATTGATAGTTGGGGGGCCATTCCCATATGTAATATAACTAGGAAGGGAGAGCTCTCCCCCTAAGCTCTTGAAATCTCTTTCCCTAAACTCTCCCACCATCAAGATTGGTCAGAGGCTCCCACCCCCCTCACCGCTTTCCTTTCCCCTCTGAGTTTCTTTTTTAGTGTAGTTTTAATTTTATTTTTTGTGTTTTTTCAGGCCAGCTAAAGGGGAATCGCTGTTCGAGACTTTTCGGCACCCGACAGACAACAAGCGCCCCACCAGGAGTTTGCCCTGCCACCGATCTGCAAAACCTCCAAATATAGCCTCCACCGGAGCGGGGCTTAGCCCGCATGTGCAGGTCGAAGATTTTGGAGTTTGCTTGTGTGTGACCCTCACGCACCACCAAGGAACTTTCTGCTGTTGCAGCATGCGGCCGTTCCCGATCCGGCATCTCTGGATCTTCCAAGTTTGACTGTCAGTTCTCCCTCCAATTACCTTTTCGTGCACTGATTTTTCGCTTTACAGTATTTTTACAATGTAATTTATTTAATGTCTTATCTTTACTTTCTAGAAAATAAAAAAAAAAAAATGTAACACCATTCAGACATAGGTCCGAATGGATTTTGTGTCCCCCCTCCGCATAGACGGAGATGATGGGGTTTCCAACTCCATATTCCGATTAGTCGGGTATAGAGGTTTGTTTGTTGGGTTACTGTTACCTCTATCTTAGATAGATGAATGCTATCTCTCAGACTTATGTCTGTAGAGATTGCCGTCTGGACTAGACCATGCCAGTCGCGAAAGTGTGCTAGACTGCTATTAACGTTTGTAATTAACTTTTTTAAGTCAACTTTATATGTCCTCTTTCATGAATGGAATAAGATCCAATTTAAAAATAATAAAAAATAATATTAAAAAAAAAAAAAA